>JAZDUA010000102.1:502500-552500 GCA_038098605.1 Gryllus longicercus
TATTTTGCTAGTATGATGTAAATTTTGCTCTCTAGTTGTAATGAATTATATGCATTGAATACCGACACTTATCAACGTAACCTCACACTTTTCTGTTTACACAAGCAGTCCGTTATTAAACATTGCTTACCTTTCCTGAGCGGTATTAGTCGGAAGTTTTGGAAGCGATTTTGTTGTAGGTTTTAGAAAAGTACTGGATTCTTCTAGCAGAGCTGACGAGCATAGATTTAAAAGTTTTTCAAGTGCATGCAGTTACAGCGAAGCAAATAGCAGATGAAGAAATCTTCTCTTTTTTTAGAGATTCTTCTTTTTCTTACGCTAGCTTCCTTTAAGAAAAGTTTTCTCTTCTATCTTCCGTCTTTGAGCTTTGAAACTCTTTGTACTTCCACTGTTGCGTGTTTTCTGGTCTTTAACCTCTTTCGCATTTGGAGACGTGCTTCAAGTGGAAGCAGGAATATCATTTGTTAGAGATGTTGGCTTCCTCGCTTTCATGAAATCAAGGTAGATTTTGTCTGCGATTAAACATTCAGTATTGAGGGAAATGGTGTTGAAAGTCAGTAAAGTACTAGAGGCACCTCAACCGGTATTGTTTGTAATGGCATAATGTATAGGTCCAGGTTTCACTACTGTTCACCGCATTGTTTTTGTTTAGCTAGTAGATCAAATTAAGGCTGAATCGTCGAATGAGATTGGCAATATACGTGTTCAACTCTTTTGTTTATCCACATCATGGTTATTTACTGCCTAGGGCACGTCTGAAAAGGATACGTTTGAAAACAATGTCTATTGTTAATTGCTTTCTGTTTGGTGGCTAGTGCGATCAGTTAAATGCCCAACAGACGGTGCCGACCAAATAGGAACAACGATATACTAATTAAATTATAATACGAATTATATTATTAAAATGAGAATTTTTGAAGTCAACAGTATATCTAAGAAATTAGAAGCCATTTACAAACTCCCGATATATTAATAAAAAACTTTGTCTTGTTTCTATGATTTTTTTCAATGCTTTTTGAAACTTTCTTGTTACAGTTACGAATTTTATTTCGGTGAAGAGTAATGAATAATCGCGTAATGAAAGACTCTCAGAATGTGTTGTAAGGCTAGAATAGAAAATAAAAATTACAGAATAATAAAAACAAAGTACATGAGTGTGAACATATAATTGTAAATTCCGTAGAGATAGCAGATACCTTGTGGTAATCCATAATGTGAGATAGGAAATAATCGCCCACAACAATTACAGTTATAATATTTATTAATTATAACATTTCCCAAGTCAACTTTCGGGGAAACACTTTCCCATCTTCAGTGGGTCTCTAGCAAGGAGAAGGAAAATAGGGAAATTCACCTGAAGGGAGAAAAAAGAAATACAGCAAAATATGTGATAATTATCACAAAAAATCTTCATGTGTCTCAGAATTAAATCTTGTAGATAATATAAGATGGTCAAAATTATCGTGTTTTGCCCATGCATAATGAGGGGAATATCATTCAGCAGAGAAGCTGCCCACTCTTCTGAAAGTTGGGCAACATTCTGTGAGACGCCGATTGTGGCTACAGCACCACGTGACATCGGTACGTCTCCGTTACCGTTCGAGAGGTCCTGTGCCTGGGAGATCAAATGAAACCATATGACAATGGCGGTGGGAAATATTTATAGGTCAGAATTTCAGCCATAGCTTACAACTGCATCCAGCCTGTGCCAGACACCTTAACCGATGGCTAGGTGATCACGCAGTAGAAAAGACAAGAAAATAGTACAGAAACCACTCTTTTGTTTTATTAATAAAACATTTATTTTAAATTTAAATAATATTTTTGAGGAAAGGACATGTAATTTACTCATTTTAAATCATTTTCTTTTGACAAATAATCTTCATATATGCATTTTTTGAGTTTAATATACAAATATATTCGTAGATTAAACACAATTATGTATTTTTTATTTTTCATCACGTATAGACAAGACACTGGTTTTTGCCCTTCTATTCATATTTAACCTGCTTAGGGTTTAGAGGATGTTAGGAACCCTACTCCGGTCTCTACCCACTTCTATGGCCTTAGAAAGAGTTTCTTGCCTATGCCCAGATGATTGTCAGGCACGTGAAATTTCCCTGGCGGTGACAGAACGTGACCTGTCGAAAATTTGTGCACGGAAATTGATTAAAAAACTGGGCAAAAGTCACATGCGGAACTCATGTCATAAAACTCATGTGTCGTATAAAATTTTCCATTCTATTGGGAAAATTGATCAACTTCTGTTCTCTCTCTAGACGTCTGTACCATTTTTCCTGAGCCTACTTGTAGATTCAGTGTTTCTAAGAACATTAATTGCTATTTTGGTGGCGCGGTGAGAAAAAACGACCTATCGTAATTAAGTCCTGCTGTTTGTATAGAAATCAACTATTTAACCGAGCCGCCATGTGGCGTCCAGTTATAGTTTATCCATTAGATAAACGATCATTTCTGCTCATATATTAATATTAATACAGTAATGCACTAGGCGCTCTCTGGAATACAAGGATTCTCCTAGACATACGAATAAGTTTCAAGAGTTCAAAAATATAGCCTCGTCACTGATTCCGAACATGCCGGTTCATTTAAAGTAAAGAGCGACAGACACATAAAATACATATTGTGCAAAGTCTTCTGGACCCAAGGGTTACAAATTTTGAAAATGGAAGGATTGGTGTCAAAATTCCTGTAGAAATCGAAACCCTTTGCTTGAGCTCACTTTGAGCATACAGTCACCGATAACCCCGTGATGGCGAACGGCTCCCTCTTACAGCGACACATCCCCTCCACAAACTGTTTGTGCTTTGTGCTCCACAGGCACGCTTGAGTTCGCTCACAAAAACTTTGCGCGCTGAAACGCACCTGACAAGAAAATTCTACAATCTGCAAGCAGTCTGCCATTGCCTTCAACCATCCCATACATAAAATATGTGGATACTCCTGAAACGTATATCTCCCTGACTTGTCCGGACGCATCAGAACGTTCCGAAAAAAATGCAACAAGCGTTTTCGCAAGCCATGTGCGCCCTAAGGGCCCCTTCTCCCGGCGCTGCGCTTGAATGGAGACCTTCCCACGTGCGGCGGGTTTGCGCCGCTGCGGCGTTCGGCGCCGGACCCTCGCTATGCGAAGCGGAGGAGGGCGTACGCGCCACACAGCTTTGAACTGGAGCCTTCCCACTGTGTCGCCGGTCGCTGCGTTTTACCTGCCGCGGTCTCTTTGTTCGACGTCGCCGGAGGGTCGGCGAAACCTAACCCCTGCAGAACCCACCTCCGTCGACGGCGGGCGGCGGTGCGGCCGTGGCTGCGGCGCTGGCGGCGTCGGAAGGGCTCTGCTGCTTGACGGAAGCGCGCCGCCGTCGCGACGTGGGAAGGCGCTCTAAGCTCTAACCTCGTTGCCGGTGGGTGAGGACGCTGGCGAGGTCAGGGATGCGGAGCGACAGATGGGGCAGCGAGGGGCGGTAGTAAGAAGTAAAGTCTTGTACCCGCCAACTCCATTAGACAAGTTTTCCCACATGTTCACTAGGAGAAAGTTTTCATTACACACCTCCTTACACACCTTTGAAGTTCTGTACCATTTATTATAGAAAACCATTGTACAAATTTTGGGGATCCATTTTAGTACGTACCGGGTATAACTTCTCATTGCAATTGTTTGCACATCGAATCATGAGCAGATACAGTTAGAAGCAACTTTCGGTAAAGGGTTGTTGTCCTCATATTTATAAGTAATGTAAAGATATCTTTAGATTCCGTTTGGTTTAAAGTGTTAGTTTATTGGGAAGACATCCTTTCAGAAAGAAAGGATGATTCAAAATATTACAAAATAATCAATACATATGTCTCCTAATGAACATCCATGATCATTAGGGAACGGAATTTATGATAACAAAAACTAGTGGCGAGCTTGGATAGCCTAAATCGCTATCGCTAAGGCTTAAGTGCCGTATCTGCCTCGGTTCGAAGGGTTGCGAGTTCGAAGCCCGCCTCGGGCATGGATGTTTCGGTGTGTTCCTGTTGCCTTACTTGTTGTTCCTACAATTTCTCGTACATTTAAAACAATCACATTGGTCGTTATGTGATCAACTTCTTAAAAAACGACCTAAAAATAATAAAAAAGTAGGAGTTCTACCGAATGCTACAGACATTCCTGCACTAGTTGGTTTTCCAATTTCTTTGGTCTGCGCTAGCTTTGCTGTCTTGCCCCACCCCCTTAGCAGCTGCCATCTAACGCCACCCAAATTAATTTTTAAAACATTTCTACATTTTACGATTTTCTAATGGTTGAAACGAAATATTTCTTTAATAATATTATAAAAGGGTGTGCAGAATAATGGAATATTAAATGGGGGAACTCTGATGCTGAGACTGGTATACAATGAATTTATATGAATGTTTCAGAAATACACTGAACTTAAACTTTCACATTTTTCTTCCAGACATTCCCATTTCAACAACATTAGTTTCCGTTATTTAAATTATAAATAAAGATCATGTAATTACCTAATTGTAAAAGAAATCGGCACGCCTTTACTTGCTAATTTTATTTGCTTTTTGGGAAGTGAAGTCATTAACGTTTGCTATTTGGGTGAGGGAAGCATTTCAAGATATGAAAATCTATTATCTGCCATGGTATTGTGGAGGAACGTTTAATCCTTTTTAGATTGGAGAAACATCGTTCAGCCTCACATGTCATGGGAACGGTGAGAATCGCACAGTTTAACACATTCACAAAAAGTATAACTTATTTCATTATATATTGTAACACTCCCGGTCGTCTCGTGAGAGAACGCCCGGTAAGCGGCCCTGAAATAGCTCAGTCGGTGATGGAAGGAATTGTTAACAAATACTGGTAACATGAAAGAAACACTTGGATCACTGGTAAAATCACTTTTATTCTTGGGCAAAATAATTCAAAATGCCCCAGGGAAGTTACACATGTAAATAGAATCGGAAATCTGAAAAATAGGTGGACAGATAAGAAGATGAAAAGTTAGTAGCCAGTGTAAAGCTTAGAAATTAGGAAGACTTATAATTAGCATCACAATGGTAACAAATGTTACAGATCAATGTGTCTTAGCGCGACACCGCATTACAGGATTTTCGCAGGGATGAATACCCTGAATTATATTGCCTTGGTAAAGTTTGTTTTTGTGGGCCCGGAACGGGCGCGTTGCGGCCGAGAGGGCGGCGGCAACCTTCACAGAGGGGCGCGGCCGGGGCGAGGAAACGGCTGCCGTCCTTCGAAAAAGTTCGGCGGCAGGTCAATGGCCCCCCCGGGCCGTCAGCTGGCGGTCGGGTCGTGGCGTCACCACAGGAGTGGCGACGCGTAGCTGCGTTGACGGCGTCTAGGAGTGTTGTCTGCGTCTGGGAGAACTGGCAGAAACTGGTAGACTTGGAGCGGCCGGGCGTTCACAATCTCAGGAACGTAGTGGTCGATCATGCGTCTCTCTGATTTCCGTGATAATAATTGTCGGACTCAACTTCGGACAGTTTAGCAATCCTTCGGAGAAACATTCGCCTCACGACGAATTCCCACCCCAGAGAATTTTCTCTGTCTACTGCAGCCGGCTCAATGCTCAAAACTTGCAGCAAAATAATAAAATCCCACATAGGCACATTCGCCCGAATAATCCCACCCCAGATAAGTTTTTCTCCCAACTGCCCTCAGCCTAGAACTCAGGCTCCTTCCGACAAAAATTACAAGTCTTTCAGAGACACACTGGTCTCTCCCCGACGAATAGTTATCCCCCCAGAGAAGATTCTCTCCCGACTGCTCCCCGTCTAAAAGATCTGGCCCCGTCTGATGCTCTGCACTTTCTGAGATTTTGTCAGTCGAAATTGCATTAGGTTAACTTTTGCCCCCACCCAATTTTCTCGTATGTTCTAGCTCCTTAAGATAGTTGCGTCGCCATTGGCCGAAAGAAATGGCGCATTGCGTTATTGCGACCAATGGTGACAGGGGTAGTGAATGGAGATCCGACTCTTTGCATAACTGTGAGCGTCGGGAATTTTCTTTGCCCTTCCAGAACATGCTCGCACAGGACGGGCGTTGTTCGTGAAAGAATTTGTCGATTTCAAAAGTGATCTAGAAGGTTCGTTCAGCTGGGCGTGCGAACACGTGCTCCACAGTAAATCTGTCGGCGACTGACCCTTTAACGACTTTCTTAATGTGCCGGGGGCGGTAATGGGTGTCGCGATAAGCGGGGTTGCGCGCGCAACGCTGTGTCGCAATCTGTTCCCAGTATTACTCAGGGTGGCCGAATCTGTTTATTTAATTTAATTTTCCTGGCGTGAATTTCGTTTCAAAAGGTATGACGAAATCTGTATCGCTACAATATGATATATTCTATTAGCCACAAAGTCCCAGATATATTCGTTAATAATTGTCTACCGTAGATTATTGAAAGTAACGTAACGAAAATGGATGTTCTAGCAACTAATTAACTGAATTCATTTTCAATAATATCTAAACCTGCTATAAGTCACAAAACTCCACTGAATATAACTGTGGCCGTATCACTAAAACTCGATTGAATATAACTACCGTGGCCAACGAAATAGAATCTCTGTCTTGTCGGCCATAAAAAGTGATGTAGTACTGCCAACTTCCACGGGCAACAAATGCAAGATCTATTCATGGTGAAGAATTTCCATTACAAATACATATAAATACGGTTTGTGCAAACGTATAAGAAAACCAAAAGACGTTTTTCATCTGATATGATATCATCACAGTCTCTGCAGGAAATATTCCGAGAAGCGTTGCGAAATGCCGGAACTACAGACATTGATCTTGCGTGAGGATATCACTCTCTGTCGGGCACGGTGAGAACCTTGAGCACAGCGTTTATACGTTCCCCGCTACGCCTCGCCTCCTCGTCTCTGGCAGCCGCTGGTTTGTCTTCGCCTGCATTCCGATGTTGGTGTAGCGAAGGTGTGTGAACGTCCACGTTCGCAGAAGACGAGCGATGCAAGAAAATTGTGATGCGATTATGACTTACGAGAGTAATTATGATTGACACCAGCAAGGCGGATCGCGACACCACAAACATGTTACGCAAACACCCTACAAGCGGCACGAGCGGCACTCTTTCAGGAACTTTGTATACGTTTGAAGTTCCGGGATAATTTGGATTGTTTACCACATTGAGTGTATCGTTTATAAGTCGCCCCGTAGGGCCATTTGAATTTTCCACGTTTACTGCTATAATCACTTCAGTTTCTCTTATTTAAAGAATAATCAATTAAGTTCAGTTTTGTAATGGGAGAACGTAAGTCTGTCAAAGTTAACACTACTCACGCGGTAGAGAAGAATAGCCAGCCCCGTGGAACACGCCCGTGCTGCCGCTGCAGTGGAGTTGCCGCTTGGAAGTTCAATAAGCGCTGGTCGGCACTCAACTGTTCCCTAGGGCGGGGGCCCTCGCAGGTGGAGACCAACGCTCCTTGAGCTCCAGCAGCGAGCGGTCGCCACAACTCTTCGCTTCGGTGGCTCTGAGCGAACTCTGTACTTGGCCAGGAGGGGGATGACGTGTCATTACGAACTCGGTCAGGTTTGAGAGAGAATTCTGATTCCTCTATGTAGTTTTAGGCCCTTACAGCGTTGTACAGCCCAGATACTTGTGAGTCTCGAACTGTCTGGCAAATATTATCACATTCCCTTGATGCAGGTGCTCAGAAGAATTATTACAAACTTTACGAAATTTTTGAAATATCTTAACAATACAAAAGGCCTTCTTAACAACACGTTTTTGGAATTCTAGTGGTTGATAGTACGTTTTATTTTGTTTATTAATATAATGATACGTGCAAAGTCGCGGGATATTCTCTTGGTTCACTTCACGGGGGAAAATATTAGAACTTCACATCACCCTTTGTGCAAAATTTCGATGTTATTGTAATTTATTTATGAAATAATTTTGATTGCTACATTTCCAATTTAAATAGTTTAAAATCACAACAATTTCAAATTCAGGGGATGAACGGGTGAACTAGAATATAAATACAATTTCAATGAATTTATCAATAATGATCATTCTCTCACAACCTGAAGAATACTTAAAGGATGCGCATAAGGAAGTTTCACTTGTGGTGATTTTCCGAGGTACGGGAAAACGAGACGGAAACGGAAATAACCAAGTTGGCTTCTCATTTTCTTCTGAATGTGGATTTGTCATTAGTCGAAGCCTGAACATCTGTGCGTACATTCTTGGAATCGGTTCACATGCAAACATTTAATGTAAAAGTATTTCTTGAGTTAAGGGAAGAGAGTGTGCCGGATCGGAGGAAACTTAGCGCCAGAGATGGCGTGAGGGATAAGCTGAAACACAACACGCGCTCTCGAACGGATAAGTCCTGCGCTCTCTGAAAGAACGAACTCCCTCCGAGAGCTCAGCGCACGACGTGGAGGAATGGAGGGCTCATGAAGTCTGTGTGCGGGCGCGCGGCGAAGGAAGGGGTTTGCCGGAGTGGGAGGGGGCTGGGGGCAGTTGAGTTCGCAAGTTGGAGCAGCGCAGCGCGGAGTTCAGGGCGGAACGCACCTTGTGCCAGCGGCGCCGGGAGGGGCAGCGGGTGGGGGGCAGGTGGCGTGAAACGGGAGGGGGTGGGGCGAAGGCGGAGGCGAAGGCGCGGGCGAGGTGAAAGAGGATGACGCCAGGGCAAGGACGCCAGCGAAGGCGCGGAGGCAGAGTGGAAGGAGAAGGCGCAGGGCGGGCAGCGGGGAGGGGTGGTGGGCGAGTTACACGCAGTAGAAGGGCAAAGAAGGGAAATCGGTGGCGTGGATGGGGTGGGGAGACTCTGGCGTGACGCCTCGTGCGAGAACAGGGTGCGGTCGGGGCAACTGCCTTGAATGCAGCGCAGCAGTTGCGGTGCGGCTTTCGCGCCGGTTGAATCAGCGGCGCTTAGATTTGCGGCAGAGACTCAACAACTGATATTACGTTAGACACCTGGTATGCGTGCTTTGACGAAGTCATGGCTTATTCAAATGTGTTTTACACATGAATGTTAAATATGAATTTGATTTTGTCTCCAGACGTTTTAACATGATGATCTTTGTTTGAATTAAAATTGTGAAAAGTCATAAAAATGTCAATATAAGCAAGATGTATTAATTATATTAAACAAAATTGTGAGTTACTAGCTTTGTTATTTTTTCGGTTAAATATTTTTTCACATGGAAGTTTGGTCTACTAATAATTTGAATTTTATAAATATTTACAACTTTTCATTCCAATTCAACGGCAAGAAAAACAAAACGTTTATTCACAAACATCGAGATATGTATTTTTACCGAAATATCAAGACAAACCTTTCACAGGAATTCTGTATTTTACAGTACCTACGCTTATACGACAGTAATATAACGTATTACTTATGGTAGTGTGAAAAAAAAGATATCAATTTAAATATTACTTTACGATTTTTTAACTGATTAAATATAAGTTAAATATTGCTCTCTTACTTCCCTGCCTCCGACACCCCCTCTCTCTCTCGCTTAGCCTACCTTTCTTTCTCATGTCTCTTCTCTATCCTTCACAATCATCACTATTTCGCTTTCTCTCCTCTTACTTGTTATTAACTACTCTTAGCCCTTACGTTTACTACTCTTAGTATATTACTCTTGTCTACTCCAAGTACCTTTACGAATGCAGGACATTAGTTTAATATTTCCCCAATGAATTATTTGAATAAGAAGAAAAGTGTACCATTTTGCTATTTAGATATTCCTAAAATAAAGGTATTTATTTTGACTGATAAGATGCTTTTGAAAGGCTACACTTTTAACTTCTGAGCTTGATATGACGCGGAAGAAATTAACGTACCAAACTTTGCCAAAGACCTCCCATTAGGAACAAGTGTTAAAGAAACATCGTGGATAAAGGATTACAAAAGTGATGCACGCCCATGAAAAGGGCACTCTAATTTGCGAGAATTTCAAAATAAGCTTTGAAATTCTGGGAATAATAGGATGAAAGGTAACGATGCCAGTAATGTTCGTACTTTAATCTCCTGACACTCTTTTCATTGTCGTTTCTTTGCTTGCTTAATTACCCCAAACACATTCACAAGGAACTCTTGCAAGTTAACATTTGTTATTTTAACACGAAGTCTAAAGAAAACCCTAAATCACTGATAGCCTCATAACTACCCTCCCATATATTATTTCAGTAGTTTAGATGAAATTTGTGGCTCGCATGCGCAACCAATCTTTATAAATAAAGTATCTAAAGAAAGTGGATTTCACGGAGGCTTGATGAACTGCACTTTAACTTTAAAAATGTGAAGGGTTTGTTGAAAAATGCATCTAATTATTCATGTCAAATACAACCACCCAACACTCGGGTAGCGACGTTCAAATCTAAGTATTTATATTAGCAAAATACCAGGCGTTGCACGTTTTTTTCATATTCAATCATTGTTAATAAGAAAACGTTCTGTACCTCTCTGTTTCTCTACCTCTCTCTCTCTCTCTCTCTTTTTGACTCTATGTCTGTTTCTGTCCCTCTCTGTTTGTCTCTTTCTTTCTGTCTGTCTGTCTGTCTGTCTGTCTGTCTCTCTCTCTCTCTCTCTCTGTCTCTCTCAACGTCTCTGTATCTGACTGCATCTATCTGACTCTGCCTCTTTGTCCTTCTATCTCTCCATGTGTGTCTCTATGTTTCTCTTACGCACGACGGTATCTTCTGTTTCTCTCTCTCTCTCTCTCTCTCTCTCTCTCATCTCTATCTCTTTATCTCTGACCCAGTCTCTCTCCGTCCGTCTATCTCTGTCTCTCTTTTTTTCTGTTTCTCTCTGCATCTGTCTGCCTATGTTTGCCTCTGTCTACCTCTGCCTGTCTCTCTGTATATGTCTCTTCCTGTATATGTCTCACTCTATATGTCTCTCTCCCTCTGTATCTGTCTCTCTCTCTCTCACTCTTTCTATCCCCATTTCTCTTTCTCACAGGCGCGCCCTTCCTGTTTTCCTGGGCCTCGCCCTGCGTCACGCGGCAACTGTCAGCAACAATGAAGCCCGTAGGTCGAGCTTTGTGAACGAAAATCGAATCAAAATCAAGCGCAATTCTGTTCTGCTGCTCAATTTATTAGGGTTACAACCAAATTAACAGCACATAAACCTTCTCGGTAAAAAAACCGTAGATGTGCCAACTTTCATGGAGATTGGTCACAGGGTGTCGGAGTTCACCACTTTAAAATATACCAACATTCATTCTTTAACACACACACACACACACACACACACACACACATATATATATATATATATATATATATATATATATATATATATTGTGGCGAGATGGGATTATACAACCCCATAACACCACAGTTTCGCCGGCATAAACGCTTACAGGCAGCGAGAAGAGCGGCCGAAAACCAGAGTAGCAAAACGCGCAGCCTGGTATCCGTTGCTCGTACTAGTCGCCGCGAACTATCAAGCCACGTTTTTGCTGGTGGAAGGTACAAGTAGGAGAAATAATCCCCACCACGCCGAATTTCCCCAGGCGAACGCCAATAAATACGCAAACGCGGAAGCGGGAGCTCTCTTTTGTCGCCATCTCGCCTGGAGTCAACATCTCTTCTGCTAGCACGCGTCGGGTCAGCAGTTCTTCATGTAAGGCACCGCTTGGCAAGTGTGCAGATTTTATCAGAGCGCTAGATTAGTTAGAAATTGCCGCAACGACTGTTTAGAATAGGAGTGTACGGCGTTGCGAAACGTCTAGCTAGTCATCCGCGCAGTAGTCAGGAATTAGAGAAATATTCTTCTATTAACTAATGCGGGAAGTAAAAGTGTGCCCGTTCTCAGGAAAGCTCTGAAAGTTCTTGATTAACAGAATAAAAGTTAGGAACGAGCGAAGTACTTGCACTGGCAGTTAGGGAAGTGCAAGGGACATTTTCTGCAAATTGGGCGTAATCGAAGGCGGTAGCAGCCGTGGGAGGAGAGGAAACCGATTAGTGGAGACGGAAGAATACGCGGGTCGACCGGGAGAAGACGACGACCGAGGAAAGGACGCAAGAGGGCAGCGAAGGCAACGCAGAACTTCGGAATCGAGCAACGCGGTGCGGAACGCAGCACGCTGTTTCAAGGTTGAAAGACGGACAGTTTCGAGGTAACCTGTAGAACTACGAAATTAGGTCAAGTTCACGTCGGCAGGGAAAGAACAGTTTCAGAAGTGTTAAAAATTGAGGACACGGATGTTAATAATTTGTAGCTTGGGAGTGGGAGATTTAATGCGTAATTGCTTGCCTTTAACCATTCTATTGTAGCAGCCATTATTCTGTTACCAGCACTTATAATTTAAAGATAAATTGAGAGTAGTGCGCTTGCCCACAGGTTAATTATTGTATGTAAAATTTTGAAAAGGCAAGAGATTGTAAATTAGAATTAGTTTCACGTGCAATTGTAATTAGAATAATTTAAATTTAGACGTAGTGAATTTTCAAAGGGAATTCCCAGTACTGGATAAAGAAATTACTTCAGAAAATTAGTTCTGAACAAAATTAAGTGTTCATTTGTTGAATAGGCTATAAAAGTTGCTTATTTATGTTCATTCGATCATTTTTGGAAGTGTAATTCTATGTGTGATTTGTTTTTCGTTGTTATCAATTCATGCCACAGAATTTTGAGTGAATTATATGCTCGTTTATGTGTGATTTGTGTGACTTTTATTGTGTCAAGGGTTCAGACCTTTCTCGTACCCCAAAGATCCTGCTTCCTGAGATTCTAAGCTCGCTTAACGAGCATAATATCTTAACGACTTGCTTACAGTGCATGCGGAGTGTGCTGAAGAAGGTACAGGTGTGTACGATAGGTAAGGCGGTTAGAATATATATCTTGAATATTGAGATATATTGGTCTATACATTCAATATACATATATTTTCATATTGAATATTGAGACCAGATTGGGTCTCTAGATATATTATTAAAGAGAAGCAGATCATTCAAACGTGGCGCGAGAGCGAAGGGTCGCCGCGAACGATTGCCGGCCGAACGGGTCCTTGGCGCGTGAGCGGCGAGAGAAAAGACGAGAAAGGCGTTTGAGCGGCAGTGACCGTTTGAAAAACGTTGAGAGCGGAGGTGTCGAAGGCGCTACGTGGAGAAGCAGGGAAAGAATAGAATTGGGGCCAACGCAATGGTAATTATGCTATTTCGGACCTGGGGACTTACTTTGATAAAATGCTGAACATAAGAATGTAAAATAGTTTTTGTGAATATGTTAACGCGAGCTATGAATAAGTGAACATTAGCAGGAGAGAGAATAATTGTGGTGGAACACGACGAGGAAGATTAACGGTGCGTGAACCTAATAGACAGGTGTTGTTTAGTTCCATATTGAACATTCAGAATGGTAACGAATATAGGAAATCGCCACGACGCGATAAATAAGCATAGTGTCGTGCTAACTGTTCCAATTACGTACGTGCTCAATGTGAAATTATGTGAATTAGTGAATGGTGTCGTGACCGTCAACAAAATGGGATTGTACTGAATTAGTTAAACTGCCTGAAGAGAGAAGTGCAGGAGCTGTTGTGCGCCGGAGAATTGCACGTAGCGTTGGGCAGCGGGGGGCCGCAGCTTGTAGAAGCGGGAAGGGCGCGCGTCCCTCTTGGCCCTTCGCAGCAGGGCGGCTGGCGCAGAGGCCCGAGCGTTGCCGAGTCAACCGCGAGTGACGTCGCAGACACGGCCTTCAGGTGAGGGAAACGAGTATCCAATTCAAAATGTATTTGGAGGGCGGACAGAACTGCGAGGATGAAAATCGGAATGAGATATTACTCTCGCAGCGTTTCTTGAACGATGGCCTTGCTTCCCCCGTCTGGCATAATAAACATATGACGGCAAAAGCTCGCAGCCAGCACTGATGACAAGATTCTAAACACATCTTCACTGGCGCGAAATAGAAATAATTTTCTGTTCAAGACGAGAACTTCTATCCGTTATTTTCTCTAAAAATCTAAAGAAATGACCAAAGCACGTAAAGATCTATCGCAGGAGATACCTCGAATTCCTGAGAAAGTTAGAACGCAAATTATTGAAAACGTTGCGAAGGCATGACTGATTCTCCAGAGATTGGCATTGCTCCATAAAATCTAGTGCCCAGTTTCGTAACTAACACCCCCACTCTACCCGTATTTCTTCAATCCAGCCTTTAAAAAATGTTGCGCGTGTAATAACATCCGAAGGATGATGATGAGGGTGAATAATTCGAGTATTGGTTGAGAATATGGAAACATACCACATTGTTTAATGAAGAACAACTAACATAAATATAAGGTTAATTTTCTCAATGTATATGTTTTATTAATAAGTATAATTACAGGCAATCAATCTGTTGTTAATATAAGGGATATTATTAATAGTAAAGAAAATGACAATAGTGTTTTTTTTCTTTAAGTGTGTGATTTTTTTTTAAAAAAAAGATATTCTTTTGTTACTGTATTCACAGCTGTGAACATAATGTCCATACTACAGAAATCACGATCTTGTAGGAAAGGCAAGATTTCAGATATCATTAGAGGAACAGGCGAGCCTGAAATAATGTTTATATTGCTCTATGCGTCAGGGAAACTGGTGAAAAACCTCATGGGGTTGGGGGTCAATAACCCGAAAGCTGAAGTACATTATTTGTTACAAGCATATTAAGTATTTAAAAAAATATACAATACGAATGTAAAGGAACTCATTATATATCACTGATTTGTTAAAATAAACATTATTTTTCTTTTTAATGATCAGTGTAGTTTCTAATGGTATAAAAATAGCTATGGAGCAGAAAACATTTCACTTTTAACTTCAATTTGTGTATCGACTTAAATTGTTTATTGTCATATCAGTATTCAATGAAAATATGTTCCCACCGTTAAGTATGTGAGTTTTAACAAATATTACAGATTCGTAAATAAATAGGCAAGACAGTGGTAAGATTCAGAGCTCAATGAAGACAGGTTTGCAGGGATCATGCGGTTCGCATTTTTTATTATTCAAGTAATTTACTTTTGTAATCTAAAGGTTTGAGTCCTTCAAAATATGCTTCCCCAGAATATTATGCCATATCTCAGGCGGGATTGCACATTTGCAAAATACATGCAACGAGCTGCATGAACGCATACAGAATTTGAAAGAATTCTGAATACGTAACGTGAACTTAATTTTGTGTTTAATTCGGTTATATGTACATTCCATTTCAGGTTTGACTGAATTGAGAGACCTAGAAATTTTGTTACTTTAACATCAGCTAATTGTATATTGTTCATTTTCAATGAAGCATGCGATTGCTTATTTGAAATGCAAAAATGCAATGAAAATGCTTTGCCTTCGTTAACTATTAATTTGTTATTACAAACCAGTTTGAAACTTCTGAAATCGTACTATTTTTTGTTTCTTTTTTGCAAAGAACATTCGTGTCATCGGCAAACAAAACCGTTTTTTTTGTTAAAAGAGGAGGGCATATCGTTTACGTATAACAGAAAGAGAATAGTACCAAAGACATAACCTTGTAGGAACCCATATTCACTGGTAAGGAATCGGAAAGATAAGTAAATAATGTCCTTTCGTGTCAGTACTGTATTTCTACTCATTAAGATCGATGTTTAAGGTACGAGCTTATCCAATCTATGATGATACCTCGAATGCCATTAGAAGGTAATTTTGATAGCAAGATGTTATGGTCAATAACGTCAAAGGCTTTCTAAAGATCTAAAAATATTGCAATTAGTGCTTCATTTTGGTCTATTGATGAAGCAACATCTTTAAGAAAAGAAAAAATATATTTTGATTTTCTTAAACCGTGTTGTGAGACTGAAAACGCTTCGTTTTTCCTGAGAAAAGTTTCCATTCGCATATAGAAAATCCCTCTTATATTGTTGAAAAACCTGACAAAAGAAAATTGGCCGCAAAATTGAATTTCATTCTTGTTCTCTTTTTTAAAAAGTGCCTTAATTTTTGATGTTTTAAAAATATCTGGAAATATTCCTGTGCATAAAGAAGCATTGAAAATGTAAGTAAACCGAAGTACAAAGGGAGGTACACACGTTTTCAATAAATAATCCGGAAATTCATCTAAACCAGATGAATATTTATTTTTTTAGTTTACTTTTCTCGGGATTTCGTCAGATATTTCAGAAATAAACATCGTGTGGAAAATGTTTTGGGAAAGGAAAGATGTTGAATTTTGTATTTTAGTCCCTTCATGAGTTCAGCCGTAATTCTAGAAATGTGTTTGTTGAAGAAATTTGCTGCTTGTTTCGGATTACTTGTATCTTTCATTATCCTATAAAACGACATTCTCCACTAAGTACAGAGATGATGTGGCCGTATTTTTTACGATATTCCACACTGCTTTAATTTTGTTACTAGCGTTCAAATTATCCTGATTATTTTTCATCATTTTTGTCTGAACTATTACTTTCTTTAAAATTCTTATGTATTCTCGGAAGTAGAATGAAAACTGGGTGATATGTTATGATGTTTAGAAATAAAGTGAATCGTTCGTTTGCTATTACACGATGTTCTAACTCCTTGGTTGATCCAAGGGTTATTTTTTCGTGAAATGTTTAATTTTCTCTTTTTGAGAGGAAAGCATGCGTTAAAGTGAAATGAAAGCTTTGAGAAAAATATATTTTTCATTTGTGTCAACAGCGTTATAAACTGTCTCTCATGATTCCTTCAGCAAGTCCGTAAATAATTTTATGTTAACTTTAGTCATCGCTCTGCACACGCGTTATTATTTAACACGCGTGTAATATTACAAGCATGGAGCTATGTATACATGTATTCATAGTTCTATGAATATAATACTGTAACGTGCTGCCATCTGACTGTGTTGTTACAAAATCATGCAAAATGATCTGACATTAATAAGTATCACGAATAATATATATTTGCGTTTCTAACTCATTGAAGATATGTATATATTTTGAATACCTTTTTGATCATAATTACTGAAATTATTAAACATTGTGAAGGACTAAATCGAACGTAATGGCATTATAGAATTCACGTGACGAGCTTTCGTATAAAAGTGTCATAATAAAAAAAAAGAAAATCCCGGTTGACCTGTGTAATCGCTACTGGTGTCAATGATGCTGTCAGTGTTGATGAGGGAAGCGGTATTCAAAGTCGTAAGGAGCAGGCGCCTTCCGCCCCATTCGCTTCCATTTTCCGCGCGAGCGCGCGCGCGTCGCTGGCGTCCGCGCGCGCGTACCTGGGCGGGGGCGGGGGGCGGCTGCAGGTGCGAGAGCGGCGCGGCATTTATTGGCAGTGAGGGGGGGGGCGGGCCCCGCGAGGGCCATTTGTTTCGCAGCTGTCGCCCGCACGCGCGCTCGCCCCCCCCCGCCCAGATTGCGCGCGTTCGCCCAGAAGCTGCTGCCGGTGATGGAGGGCGGCGCGCGAGCGTTAAAAATTCACCTCCTCGGCGCGCGCGGCGAAGCAACCGGATTGGCGGGGGCGGCGGGCGGCCTCGATCAAACTATCGTTTGCGGAGCAAACACTCTACGCGCCCCAGATACAAAACCAAGAACCGAAAGTGGACCAACTGGTAAAAATACACTCTCAGCCGCTTATATGTACCATTTAACGAAGAAAAGGAGAGGCAGGATTGGAATAGTGGTGAGACGAGGCTCAACATTGTCGCCTGCTCAATCCCGGGATGCGATGATGCAGGGAAGAGTAAAAGGGAGTTAAGCGGTAACGTATGATTGGTTTCCCGGGCACGCAAACTTCCGATATCATTAGTCTCTTTAATGAAGGGATGTTTTGCCCCAGCCCGAAGTGGTGCTTCTCCTCACACGGTGGTGAAATCTCTCCCCGACGTACATGTTGAATTGCATGTTGTATTTCTCTTCCAAACATCTTTCCTCATCGGGGCAACGCCCTAGTCAGGACAAGCTCCCGACAGTACGGCAGATTTTTCAGGTATCCTCCACAAAACGAACCACGCAATCCCCCCCCCCAAAAAAAACCAAACAAACAAACAATAAAATAGCCCGTCATCAATAGCTATCAGTAAAACAAATCCATTCCCGCTTCTGAGACTACAACCACAAACGAATAACCCGTCCACTGGAAACAATATACCCCCGGCTTCACCAAGACCCTAATAAAAGAACCCGTCTTTTTCCTACACAAAATAACACGTGCAATACCAAATTCCAGTCCGCAACTTAATCACCGCCATGTGGGAACCTGAACCGTAGAAGCCACTCCATCCACAAACCTCTGAATGAACAGCCAGAAACTGTCTGGCAAGCGTTCCCAAATAACAACAAATGCAGTTGGTAAGACAAGGAAGAGGATGAAAGATCGCGCGCGTTCCGAGTCCCGTTTGTTATTATCCGTTCATCCTAAGAAAAAACCTAATGTAAAGAAGCTGAAGAAACGTTTGCGCCGCACTACGCTTCTGATTGGACAATTCCTAGCTAACTACTTTCGATGACGCGAGTGGCATATCCCGCCAAATTGAAATAAGAGCTGTCATGCAACTACTTTACGCACGATCACTCTGCGTCACGAAGTGGTCGTCAATAACTGGATGTGAATTATTTGTGTAAATTGGTTTTGCCTAAATTTCGGAATTTCTTGATTTCAATTTCATGTACATGCTGCAACAATTTCACCAGCATTGGTTTTTCGTTTCAGCACTTTTACCCGTTGAAAGGAATGTACTTTAATTTAAATTCATTTGTTGCGTCGTCAGTTGACGCAACGCGTCTCCAAACCCGGGAGGAATAGCGCTATGCTCTTTCGGAGTAATCCTCCATTAACATCAGCGACGGAGTAATCCTCCATTAATATTTCAATGTCATATTCGTTACCTCTCGTCGCAGTCAGTTGACAAGAGAACCGCCAAGTAGCATCTCTGCGTACGCGCCCCTGCGTCACCACTCAGCGGCCAGAATTGGGAAGGAATTAGGATTGGGGTAGGGTTTTGGACACTCCACAGGGGTTGGACTAGTCCCTGTAAAGCATGCAAACTTGTTTTGTCGTAACAAATTTCACACGAGTTTCTATGGGAATCGAACCCGGTAACTCAGTGGTAAAAGTAAAGTGACTTCGCCAGGAGAGCACTTCCCGTCGAACAGCACTGACTACAAAGTCATCGTATGTTTCAATCACAGGTTTCTTCCCCTTTCTTTTCTTCTCCGGCGTTTATAGTTGTCCCTTGTCAGTGAGCTTTTTCCGGAGTTTGAATACGCTAGAAACTGATATTCCAGTGAACTCTGCCATTTGCTTCACCGGTAACGACGGATTCCTATGCAACGAATTGAAAACGTTCAGAACTATGCGCTCTTTGCAACTCCCAAGAATTTTTCCACATTTGTGTTTAATTATGAAGGGCCCGCCACACTCTCAAACATTCTAAAACGAAGTGAATAGCAGAGTCTCTCAGCAGTGAAGTGAATAGCAGAGTCTCTCATTGGCGGCGCGGCACCGCGGTTCCACGCGCCTGACCCATATCAGTAAGAACGGTCGTGGGCTGAACGGTCTGAGGTTCGTAACCTTAACGCACAGCGAAGTGCAGTCAGTTCACAATGGTCCCCTTCTCGAAACCGTTGCAATAGTTTTGACGAAAGGTTAATTTAACAAACGATAGTACATAAATTAGTTCATACGAACCTCGTATACAGAGAAGTATGTACTTCAGCGTCAGGATTCCTTCAATGGCAGAACTCGATCATCCTCCATCATATGTGCATTTGTTACATCAGGATTTTCTTGGGGTGAACGGATAATAGGGAACTGCTACGACATTCGCCGGGTATTAAATTGGAGAAACCATGGAAAACAACGGTGAAAGCAGCCGGCCGCTAGAATTCTCCCCCAGACAGCGGCTGAATTCAACCTACTACAGAGTGATGAGATATTTGCAATCTTACGTATATATATATATATATATATATATATATATATATATATATATATATATATATATATATTTAGCCGGTTCAAAATCACAAACTTGGGTGACGATGAAATTAAATTGTTGTTGCCCAACGGTCGGTAATTGAGGAAATAATTGAATTCCTGGGTTTAATGCATCATGTTTTGGATGATTGCTGAACTAGCGCAGTCCTCGTAACTGTCTCCTCTCCCAGTTAGCAGCTCCAGGTCATTTCCTTATAGTGCCATGTACTTCCTGATAATTGTATCCTTTTGCCAAGAATTTCCAAATGGTATTAAACTGTTCTTTAACCAAGCGCATACGCGATATGTTGTTCTTCTTCTCAAAAGTTTGCCAACCTCGTTCTTATTCGAACTTTCACACCGGAGGTTTGGAAGACACAAAGCTAACTACTGATCTATATGTAAGACGTATGATGGGTAAAAATGGTGGTTTTTATATACAGTATTATGTAATTTTGTAGAAACGTTTCACTCAGGAAACCCTACACTAAAAGTTACGAATATAACAACCTGATAGAATGAAACTGGGGTAGGAATTTTGAAAGTCGAATTACAGCCAAATAAAAGGGGTAAATGAAAGTTTTCCTTACACTGATGTTACAGGTTGCATTCTCAAAACTACATAATTTGAATGATTATTTCCATCAAAATTTATTGGCGAAAATCCTAATAAATTCCCCACTTGCTTCCAGAAACTCTTTCAGGTCTGTTGAGACATTACAGACAAATTATCCGTGCATGTGCGCTGAACAGGACAATGAAATCTTCAACACTTGGCGACCCCAGACCCAGACGGTTCTATCTAAACTGTTTGTCTTTTTTCAGGAGAGCAATTTGAACTTTGGTCCCTTTGGTAGGTGAACTGTGATTTTAATTCATGCAACAAAAAAAGGATATATAGAATGAACAGACTATGGACAAGTGTACTAAACTTATTTTATTCACCAATGATTAACATTCAATTTTTTATAGAATTTTTAATACTTTGCAACAGAAGATATAACTTTTTATCACCAAGTATAACTGAACAATTCAGATCCAGGAGGTTCTTATAATAGTATTGTTTTAAAATACTCTACATCATCCATACTCCAAGCATCCATTTCATCATAAACTTTGTCATTCCCTTCTCCTTTGATATTGTTTCTTCCCGTTTACAACATTTGCTTTCCAGCAAGTGCTTGGCAGACGGGATACAGATAGTATATTTTGAGCTGCCTGCCTTTAATTTCTGTATCAAATGGATACAAGTCCAAAGTTTGTGGTTGATTTTGAATTGCACTGCTAGCTATGCAACGATGAAATTGAAGCTGGGACACCCGAGTGTAGGGGCAGCGTTGGTATTCATGATGTTTAGATTGGGTTTGTAAGTCCTAAAAGACATCTGGATCACAGAATAAGGTTTCTTTTGGATGCTAGAACAACCTTTAAGTGCATGAATGCTCAGAAGTAGAAAATTTCATTATTACTTGATCAATCTCCTCGTTTTATACCAAAGAGGCAATAGTATAAGAAATACTGGAGTTCCTGTATTTTGGTCATTATTTTTATCACTTCACTGGCAATGTCATTCCCAGATCAACCACAAACTGCCTCATGTCACAATACACAATATTCTTTTTTATATTTTGAGCAATTTTCATTTTAATTATGGTTTATTCTAGACATTTAACTTTCGTCTAAAGAAAAATCTACTAACAATAGCTCGAGTAAATGCAATAACGGTCAATGCTCCTAATGTATCTCAGTAATATTTCGCAGCCTCAGCACAGATAGAACTATAATTACCCGCTTACAGCTTTGAAACTACTGCGAATTTTGTTACATCGACTTTCTTAAATAAAACATATTATCTCTCTCTCTCTCCCTCTCTCTCTCTCTCTCTCTCTCTCTCTCTATATATATATATATATATATATATATATATATATATATATATATATTGTGACGTCACGCCTCACCTGGAGTGAGTACAGACACTTTTATTCAATTTCATCTCCCAGGATTAGATCCAGATCCGCCATGTCTGCTGGAGTTGTATATCCGTTAAAACACGTTTTAATTGCCTAAAAAATTACGAACACAGGTTTTTGGTGAAATTTCTTACAATTATGTGAGTGGCAAATAAATGGTCCCCAAAGGAGTCAAATACGCGTGAAATGACATCTCATTTGACTCGAGTGGTGGGGGGCGTCGTCGTAAAATAGACGTTTCTAGTTGCGGCTGGAGCATCCCATGCAGCTGCGGCCACAGTTACATCGGATAGACGCGACGAACTATTGAGAAACGCCTCTGTAAACACATTCGCCATTACAAGTACAACGATATTAATGAATTAACAGTAGCCCCCACTCACGGAAAACTGGTCAATTCTTTTTTATAACACTCGCTTCCTAGACAGAGAAAGATGAGGCGAGCGTTACCTTGAAGTTGTATCCACTTCGCTTCTTAATAAGAATTCTTCTTTTTGATTGAAAGAAATTAAAGTACAAGGAAAACATTAAATAAATATATTATATCACTTGAACTTACATGCGATTAACAAAATTCGTCATTCCGCCTCCGGTTTTTTAAAATTATTTCCTGGGGAAACACGTCGTCATAACATTGTCAATGACGGTCTCCGCTTCACCCATGTTATGGATGTATGGTATGGTGACGATGTACGGGATTTCAAAAAAGTGTACTTTGGGCGGCGATAAATGGCAGCTGGAAAAAGTATGTGGCAAGACCGAGAAGCTAGCCCAGACCAAAGAAATTATAAAACTAACTAGTTCGAGAAAGTATGTGTCATTCTGTAGCCCCAAGAGTTATATTTTGAATGTATTCACTTTTTAAGTGGAAAATAATTCTATGAAATATTTTGTAATATTATAATGCAACATCTCATAGTGCAGCATTTCATCATACCGTACCTCCTCTAGATGGTGCTGCAGAGAGATACAGAGGCGTGGAGAATGGGAGGGAAAGGGACAGAGAGACGGAGAGGCAGAGACAGATACAGACTGACAGAGAGAGAGAGTCAGACAGACTGCGTCAGTGACAGAGAGTCGGAGAGAGAGAGAGAGAAAGAGAGACGGAGATAGATAGATAGATAGATAGAGACGGAGAGAGAGACGGAGAGAGATAGAGACGGTGAGAGAAAGGGAGGGAGCGGGAAAGAGAAAGGAAGAGATGAAGGGCAGAACATCGTCTGCCGGGTTCCGCTAGTCTCTTCTAAACCGTCTAGGACGCTTTGTGGTAAGACGTTCTATTTTATTGGGATGAATGTTATGTAAATAAAAAAGGAAAGATATAACCGAACAATATTTTCAGGCAGATATTGGAATGGCTTTTGTTTATGTCTTCCTGTTTTATCCTTCCTGGCCCCGATTCGCGCGTGCTCTGCGCTCAAAGCCGCCGAATGTTCCATATTCGCGGCATGTTCTTATCTGCGAAGCTCGTCCCAACGCAGGTCGAATACGCTTGCGTTTCAGACATATTGTGATAATCTTTTTGACGTCGCAAGGTTTAAGAAAAATATCTATATACTCTAATCAAAATAAAACAGTGAAGTTAGACAAACTGAGTGAAAAAATCCCGGACTTTTGAAACTTGACATGATTGTTTGTCGGTACCTACCACACATTTTACTAAAAAAAAGTATGGCGATGAGCTTACTTTTAAGGGGACGTTTAAAGGTGTATTTTCTACGCTTTTTGCATATATCTTCATAACTATAAATCCAACTGAAAATTATACTCTTAAAATATTAAAGTACACAAAATGTACTGCAAAAGAGTTCATGTATAATTTTGTTATAAACGTCACGTGTTTAGGTTATAGGCTATATAATTGTATAGGCTATATACTTGTTAACTATGCAGCTAGTCCGAAGACGTTTAAGCCATTACAATACCGACATCCTACCGTTCTAACCTTTTGAGTTCTGATATTTACCGAAAATGGTCTCTCCCTCGCATCAAACCCGCGGAAAGAGACCATACGGTCCATAGATGGGGTAATAACCATAGCTAGGGTAAAAGCCCTGAAGCGGGAATACCTGCCGGCAAAAAACGAGTACATGCTAATCTTCCAGACTTTTTCTGAACTATTAATTTTTTCCGGGCGTGGATGTCACTCATTTGCCTTCCAGTCTTTGGCCTCTTCAGCATCTGAAATCAATCAGTGCCCGCACCAACGCCTCTGCACACATTTGAAGGACTAAAGCCCTAATGTGCTAATTTAATTATTTGATGTTTTACTTAATTGTCTGCCGTTGCTGCCCCAATATCTTGGTTTTTAATATCCGAAATTCAACCCGAAATTAACCGTTCTATCTCACGTGTTCACCTATCCCCCAATACGTGGCGGGGGCGTGTGTGTGTGTTTGGGGAGAAAACGCTAAATGTTCGAAAATAAGCTTTCAGACATTTTTAACGTTTTGTCTAAGAAACCACGTGGGTTTTCCGAATGGATGAGCCGCAATAAGCACTCGAAAGTTTGTTTGAAATAATGATTCCTAGGCAAAAATTTGCATTCTGAAAGCATAAAAACACTTCAGAAACACGTAACTTGTTTATTATTTACAAAAGAAATGAATATATGTGTTGAGAAAGAAAAATTAAGAGGCAAATAAGAAAGTCAAATTGTGTAATTTCGGTGCTTTTTTTAAAAATTTAGGTACCCTTAAACAAAAATATTTTCAGATAATCATTAAAACGAATAAAATCGTATCGAGTATGAGCTGAGTGTACCCTGCGAACATTTACAAAATCTGTAATGCCACATTCAACCAAAACATGTTTAATTTCCTCTCCCAAAATTTGTTTCTGGATCCTCCCCTGGTACTCGTTAATTTTGGTATATCATTTATTGTTTTGTTGATTTATGTCATGTATATATTCATAGTGTACACAAACCTTTACCAAATATTTGTAGTCGATTCTTATCACATAAACTATAAATTATCAGTTTTCTTACACGAAACAATCTCGCAGTAAACGACCTCGGATACTCACAATTAAGTACAGTAGATTGAACGAAAAATGGGCGATGTCCTTAACCGAACTTTACCACAGTCTGCGTACCCCTGCCACGCCCAGCGGGATCGAGCTGACAAATACGCTTTAGCTTCTTGTCATAGAGGCAAGACTATTCATCGTGAATATTACAAAATGGCAGCAACCGCGAGTTATATTATGGCCAATATTTGAAAATAAATATTAAAGCAACCAACAGTTTTATATAAATTGCGGTATATACATTTAATTAAACAAATAAAAGCATGCAATTTAGCAGTAAAACATATTTTAAAACAATAGTATACGCGATTTTTTGCAAAAAATAACAATCGATAAGGAGGTTTAAGTTCCATATCTTCATTTCATCCTTTATTATAGTAATATTTAATATACAACGCATACGAGTATAATTTGCCACAGTTATCTATCTAATATAGTTAATTTATTAGAAAAATAAATGACTTAAAAATACGTTTTTGACTCGGTTACATGAACACTTCCGAGATAGTGATGTTCCAAAAACACGTCTTCGAGATAGATTTGAATAGTGAATTTGTTCATGTTTCCGTATGGCCGAATACAAAAATACCATATGGTGACAGGACGTGACCATGTTTTAATTACAATAGTTTTGGCATATAAAAAACTTTATACATTATAATCAAAACTTTTGTTACTAAAGTTCATGTGGTCACAATAAAAGTTTTCTACGGACATTATTATTGGCACGTGCAGCTTTCAGGGAATAAATAAACTCTGATCTTTTATTTTTTGGGATCACAACTAATTATTTCCCGTTAATATAACGTAAGGATGATTACATAACGTAAGGATGATTACATGATGTTCTTAACAGCGAATATTAAATATCATTTGTGATACCTATTCTGTGAGGAATTTTACGTCAGAATAAGGAACGAAATATGATTCTTATAAATTATTTTTAAAAGATAATGTTTGCAATGCTAGAAACTACAGCTTTTGTCCGTAGCACAATCAGTTGGAAGAAACATCAATTTAATGTATTATGCACATTTAGTCTATGCACGATTTGCAATGCAACGTAATGAAATTAATGATTGTATTATTAAAACAATTTTTATTTTCACATTATAAATATATTTTTATTTTCGGATGAGAAGCAATACGTTCACTTTTTTTACGCGTCACCGAAATTAAATCGTGTACTTCTATAGACGCAGACCCATGCAAACACTGTTTTCATGCATTAAGGATCAGTAGCAAACCACTTGTCACGAATCACTTCAAAATTGTAATTGTTTATACTGCTTTTACTTTTGTAAAATTTCATAAACTTACTATATTACGATAATCTACAGAAAACGAATAGTGGAACCTCTTCTGTGAAATATCATCGCAAATTTGAATTCTGTTTATTTTTTACTTTCTTGCTTTTACTAACATGAGAAGAGAATGTATTGTAATTGTGCTCCGGAAATCGGCGAATTTTCTATACAAAAACTATTGCGGGCCTTGATAAGGAAAAAGTGGATGAATCCAGTTGCTAAATAAAGAAAAAAATCCTCTAACACGTGGTCTAGTCAAAGTTCATGTTATGTGCGTCCTTTATACCGAAAAATTGATTGACGGCAATACGTCCGTCTTTCTGTCTCTGTCCATCTTTACAACGCTAGCGCATAAGCCGTTCATAAAACATTTTTCAAAAATTGATATTCCCCAATTGTTCTAGCTGATATCGCGGACTCTGAATTTGAAACCGAAATTTTAATTTCGCGGGGATCTAAAACAGAACGTACTGTCTTGCCCGTATTTGCACGCAAAATTCCTCGAAAAATACTTATACTTTTGAAAAATTGCACATCACCTTATTTCAAAACATGTCTTTAAGGATCAGATTTCAATAAGAGAAAAACTCTATATCCAATATTTTAGTTGTAGGAAGACTCCCAAAATATTTTGAACTATTGCAATTGTCGAAATATCAGGGTTTTCAACGAACATGAGACCTCCCACCACTCCCTTAAAAGTCCTTCACACTATCCAGCAACAAAAGTGTACCCTCCGGATAAGATGGTAGAGTTCCCACAAACCAAATAACAAATGAGTAGTTACTGTAACTATAATAAAAATAAAACTTTTGAAAAGTCTCTTAGCCCCCGTCTCACTATCCACACTCCTCTGCAGCCGCCATCTTTCTTTAAATTTTAATTTGTTTCGTGAACTTAACACTATTTTAGTTGATTGAAAAATCTTAAAAATAATAAATTAATTCATACTATCAGAAAAAAAAACATATTTTGGTATTTTCTCAGTGCCAAATTTAAGCGGAAAAAATATTTTTAGAAAAAAAGTTTTACTGTGTAAAACTCAACAAAAACTGTAAAACTAAAAATCATGGAACAGACTCAGTGAATTTACATGAACATTTTTACTGAAATTCAGAACAGTGAATTTAAGAAATGGATTACTAAATACCATAATTAGCAATGAAAATATCTTAAAATAAAAAAGAATATTTGTTAGTTCTAAGTTAAATTTATTACCTTCCTTGAATATATTTCCTTCCATAAGGTTACTCTCTTCTTTCGAATAATCGTAATCTCTTTTACATACGAAGAATATATTGAAAAAAAATATACCAGCCAGTAGCTGTTGAGTTGAAGGACATGTCACATTTGCTGAGAGTGGAGGTAGTATATGTGATGGTATCGGAAAATAGTGTGGTCACGAAGGAATGGCAGAAGGCTGGAAAAACTCTGACCCCATGAGGAAAACATCTCAGAAGTGTGGAAAAGACCGATTTATTAGGCACGACAAACATCACCAGAAAGTTTTTGCACCTTGAATGATGTAGGTGATGGTCCAAGGAAGCAAAGACCACCAAAACCATCATTAATGAAGGACTACACAAACGTTCTGAACTCTATATGAGGAAACTATTTATGGTAGCAACTCCATAATTTTGTAGACTTGTGTCTTGAGCTGGAATGTTCCGACATTTCTTGAGATGTTAAGGATTCATAACTAATGATAATAATAATGATGATAATAATAATAATAATAATAATAATAATAATAATAATAATAATAATAATAATAACAACAATTATTATTATTATATATAATTGTCACCATCCCGTCACCTTCTTGGACGCAATTGCGTTCAGAGAATATATTCCGCAGTCGTAAAGGAATCCAAATTGTGACCATGTTAGTGAGTAGCAATGAATTTTAATAATGAAATGCGTTCAAAGAATGTTAATTTGTATTCCTTTACGACTACGGAATATATTCTCCGATCGTAATTGCGTCCAACAAGGTGACGATATGGTGACAATTATATATAATTTATACAAGGAGCAAAAATCACGCTTGTGAAAGCTGTGCAAAAGATTAGTTGTCTCGGTAGCTTGGTGGTAAGAGCAGCAGGGCGTAAACCAGAAGGCCCGGATTCGAGTCTCAGTCGAGGCAACCAATTCTTTGAACAAATTTAATTAATAATAATAATAATGATAACAATAGATTGGGAAGAGGAGTGGCAAAGAATTGCAATATGTGAGCTGCGCAGCGGTGCGGTGCACTGAGGCGGGCCTGCGCCCCCCGCCGCTCCTGACTGCTCACATAGACGGGCTCACGACAGAGCGTGACATTCCCATGCATACGTTGAATATCAAATATTCTCTGTCTTTCATTTAGTTGCATATGACTATGGAAAATGCTTGGTTGGTAGCTTCAAAATTCCCTCTCAAATATTCTCTCTACCTCTCTGGCATAATCAGATATAATCAAAATAATCCCGAGTGTTGTAATTATTATGGCATTTGATCGTAAAGAATATTAACAGTGGTCAGTTATCATAACGTTTTTGTGGATGTTTGGTTCTACTACTCGAAAACGTGTGTCAGGTAGAAAATTGTCTTTTCCTTCAGATAGCGCTGCAAAAATCACCAACGACAGAAACGTTGCTAAATTGAAATGTTTTTACTGGTTAATGAATATAAATGAAAGTGTATAAACTGATTTTAAAATTACTTCCATCTCCGATATAATAACATAAATTTAATTTTTAACTATTCTTTCATTTTCATTAATTGTAGCATTACAGTAGTTGATTGAAATGCTCGAGTCATTAAAATGTAATCCATAACGTTTTCGTTTGTTTCCGACATCTTATTTCCGTGACATAAAATCTAATGATGTATACTTTTTAGTTTACTTTGATCGAGATTTTTTCAGCAAACACACCCGATAATACCAAAAAGAAAATTCTTTCCATTTACTACTTAAGGGAATAAACACAAAATTCTCAAGTTAAACTTCGTAATTGGTAACACTGCACGTATGTACGCTTTCGATTCCCGTCTTCTGCCGCTCCTCAAGTCTTCACAGATCACATTTTCACCATAAATTCTAGCATTTCTGAAGATATAGTCTGCTTAGAGAACGAGATCTGATATTTCGCACCGTGCCCCACATTCTCTGCCCCACGCAGTCTTCTCGTATTCCCCGCCCGTGCGCACCTAAGACATTCTGCCGCGCTCTCAACAGCGCAGAAAGTACAGTCAGAGGCAGAACATTTTCCCAAATGCCGGTATATCAGCATTGTACTTATCAAAAGTCCAGGGTTCAGTTTATACTAAATACAAAGTACAGGTATTTCGATTTAAAAGTCTCTATTCCGAGATGAGACTGAGATCGTTAAAGAATTAAAAGTGGTAAATCTATTTTGTACATTTGAATATCGCTAATTCAGCCAATATATGTTGTCCTAATCCACATATTTTACACGTAGAAAAGTAGAAAAAATTTGTTTAATGAAATTAGTGCCTGCGCCTAATAATTTATGTTGTGATTTCTAATCTAGTTTGTGTCATACAAGTACAATACTTCAATACATTTCAATACCAACTTACTTATTAAATATAAAAAAAGATATTTATTCTTTACCTAATTTTCTCATCTAGTGGCACGCTAAACTTTCAAGAGCGCGAAATTAGTTGCTCTATTTGTAGACACTGCAAAACCTTCGTTTTATTGAAGAACATTTGATTGATACGGACTTGAAGATGTCGCCGAGCATTGGGATGTCGAATTTGCCTTTTTTGCCCAATCAAAAACTGGTGATCGAAGGAAAAAATCTCAGTTTTGAAACTTGACATGATTGTTCGTTGATACCTACCACACATTCAACTAAGAATCCTGAAGTTTGGGGTATGAACTGCGGAAGTAGGGCCGTTTAAAGGTATTTTTTCTTCCTTTTTGCATATATAAATTTACAATTATAAAAGCTACCTAAAATTATGCTCTTTAGAAAATTAATGTAGGTACTATTTACAATAAAGAAGGTCATACAAGATTTTGTTGTAAAATTAACCGTTTTAAAGTTACAGGCTTTCAAAGTTCTTGTTTTTATTTCCTCCAGCAAGACCCTTCCTTAAATATCCCTTTTATAAAAATCTTATGGAATGTTCAATGTATATAACTTATCTTATTTTTGTTCAACTTTAAAAAAAATGTTTCTGCATACTTTACGTGAAATCTTGAACATTTTATTTCTTATCAAATCTTATTTTGTACCCTCCATGCCACATATTATGGGCGATGTCCTATGCTGTCAAATCTGACTTTTTTACAGCTTGTAGTGCAACCATGACTGGACACTTGACTGATCCTGGAGTCTAGGCCAAGCGGAGCCTATCATTGGCTTTGGCTCCAAATTTCAGACACTTCTTCCTCCCGTCCCTCGAAGATTTTCCTGCTCGTTTTCGATCTCAAAGGGGGAGCAATTTTTGAGGTGTAAATGACGTCGGTGCGCTGCCTCGCTGCTGTGAGGAGAGGCACGAAAGTGAGTCGGAATAGAAGTGATGGTTAGCGCAGGCGCGAGAACCAGCCGGTCAATTGCGTTGCAAGGCATGCGAACGCTGACGAACCACACGGCAGCGGCCACGAGGTGGAGCAATGGAATTTTTTTCGAATTATTAACCGTGAAAATTAAGCGTAATTTAGGGTATCTATTAATGTGAGAAAAATTACGTCAGTATAAACTGATAGTAGGAACGAGTTTTTTAAATAAAAAAATTATAAAATATTAATGGTTGCAAAGCAACGAGCACCAACTATCGTAAAAACACACACGACAATAAAATATATTATTTACTTTTATAAACATTTCCTATTAAGCTTATTGAAATTCATGTTCATATTTTTTAAACAATTTGTATTTTGACGTTACTACACCTTTATTATCCATATGCAAGCAATACACACAGTTTGTTGCGCGTAAAATCGCCTACTTCTTCCACAGAAGCAGGGTTTAACGAAAACTATGTTTTCCTTAATCAATGAAAGATCACTTGGGAATGTCTCTAGTAAAGTATCATTCCAATATCGTAATTGTTAATTTTGTTTGTATAATTTGTAAAATTGTTGAAGTTTATCGTGATAATCTGTGGAAAAGAACCACGGAACATCTCTTGTGAAATATCATTGCAAAAATATAATTGGCATTATTTGTCATACATTTTTCAAAAGTTGACAATTTCCTATTATGCAACTGAGGAGATTACCGCTATCCCTTCTCAGTGATATTCATTGCAAAATTCTAGTAATTGAGACTGTTAATAAATATAGCAAATAATATAAACATCAAAAACGTTCTCTCAAAGAGGTGAGGACCTATAAATTGATTTCCAACAATTCCGCACCTCATATTTAAGGAAATTTTTACCTGGGATTGCCTTTCATATGTTGCATGTGGATTAGAAGGAGCCCATAAACGACTATTTCTAGAATTAATTATTCCACTTCTAATGAACTGTGGATCGTCTGTGAATACCATCTGCCTGCAAAATCAGGTCTTTCAAGAAGCTAGGTACCAAACTGCATACGCGATTCTCAGTTTTTGGGGCTGTGAATGTTCAACTTTGCAAAATTTGTAAAGATATATTCATTGTGAAGGAATTTCCACACTGCACTCTTGGAAACACTCAACCAAGAAGATATTCTTCTTACACTGTTTGAGAAATTTTCTTCAGCGCAAGGTCACTTGCTTTTTCCGTAGCTCGAGAAAGATCGCTTTCGGAGGTCGTAAAAAATGAACCAAATTCTCGCGATCTCCTGAAGATGTTAATGAATGCGCTTTTGTGAGGTACATTATGATTAGAAAATTGTTTCTGACATTCGGTACCGGTCTTTCCGCAATGTCGTCGCAAAAACCGTAAACAAATGACGTCTACGTATTCCTCGTTGCTGTAACTTCGCGGCAAAATGCCTGTCGTCGTAGTCCAAAGTAGACTGATAAGTAAACACATCTTCGACACTCAGAGTTTCTCGAAATAAACAGCAGTGGCGCAGATTATTGAGACTCATTCGAATCTGACGGGCTCTTCGAATGCAGATTTTGCGCGCTTGGCCAGTACCTACCGCTTCACTTGTACACAGCACAAAATTAACCATACGAATATCGCTAAGGAAGCTAGAGAAAAAATTGACTACATGTTTATAGAAGATTTTTTACTCAAAACAACTTGAAAAGTAAAGTTTTAAAGTTTCGTCCCGTGACACCCTGGATGTCGGTTCATGAGATTTACTCCTACCCTGACATACAGTTTGATTTACAATTTAACTTTTTAGAATTATCAAAAAAATTTTCTTTTAATAATAAAACAGAGATAATTTCCACTTACTTTTTTATCCATTGCCATGTTATATTCATATTGACTTAACACATACACACTACCATTTCGCCATCGTAATACGACGATGCCACCTTCAGCACGAAGTGCCGGGTGGAACTAATATCATCGAAACATTAAATAATTTAGATCCAATTTGGTGTAAGTGAGGTTTTAATTTGTTCAATGTACTTTTACACAGTGCATTGCAACCCCGATCAGTCTTCCGGTTGTGTAGTAGCTTGGTGCATGTAAGTGTACTTGTGCAAGTAAGGGGTAGGACAGGATAATGAATGAGGCCCGTGGCCCTTATTTTAGGTAACTGGCACTGCACATAGTGCAGATCGGAGAAAGCACGTAAACCTCCCGATCAGAGCAGAATGTTCCTCCAGACAGCGGCTGAATTCCACTTCGCTGTGTAGCTACTAGAGTACTAGAGTGGAAAGCCCCGTCTCGAACGTAGGACCGTCCGGTGCGAGGCGCTGTGAGCCACCTCTCCCGGGCCCTGAGCTGCCTCTCCCCCCGTCGGGTGACCCCGCTCCGCCCCGCGAGGCGCGCCGACATCTGCGAGGAGAGGTTGGCGCGAAGGGCGGCCAAGGGCCGCGCCGCCGGGTTTCCGCACGTGCGCCTGCGGCTGACGCGCGGCGCCGGTAAACAAGCCTTTAAGGGCGCCGTCAGGTGCGGCTCGGCCGCGCGCACAAAGCGCCCCCCGCCCCGGCCCCCGCCCCCTCGCGAGGCCGCGCTCCAGCCCGCGGACGGCCGCGCGGCGCGCCTCGCCCCAGGGGCGGGGCGGGGCGGGGCGGGTGGATGGGGCGGGGAAGGGGGGCGGGGCGGGGAAGGGGGGCGGGGCGGCGTCCGCTCGCTCAAGTGGTTGCTCTTCGTGGGGTTCGTCACACACCTCTGGGTGGCTGGGCACTTGGGGAACGGGAAAAACAAGGCGTTTTATGTTTGTTCTTATTCCCTTAGAACTAAGCAAAAAATTTCCAAAATTGTTTTAAAATATGAGCATTCTATAGTTCGGATATCAGCTCTGTGCGCTCAGTCGCAGTTTGAACATTTTGGAGGGTCGTCCTTTGGAGGGCATGGGGCCGAATAATGATTTTCGGAACAATATATTCAAGAAATTAGATTGTTACAGTTGATTTTAGAATACCCGCAATCCAAACATCGAACACACTATTGGTCCTTTAACGTAACGTCTTCCGTTTTTACTTTTAGGTTACACATTTGTTTTAAGATTCAATTCAATATTCTGCTCTCCTCAATATTCAGCGGCTGCCACTAGGATTGGTGACTTGTTCTTGTGTAATGTGGTAACACTAATGATTCAAGAATGCTTAGCTTCAATATCTTGGTATATTTCCTCTTGAGAAATAGACGGATGAATGTTTTTGTAGACAACAGATAACTTTTTATTGGTTGGGTCCTTGTAAGTGTGGAACTGTTTGTTAGTGCTTATAAAATATTTAATAGCCTTTCTGAAACCCTATTTGGTTAAAGTTAATTTTTGATTTGTTATTATTAAAGGTTGATGTAAAATGGTTAGTGATGTGGGTTTTAATTTCATTGTTTAGTTCTATAATGTTTTCAATATTGTTAATGTGGATGGGAGGGATTCTGATATTTTCATCGTTTTCAGGAACGGTGAAGTTTCGGGCTACGGAACTTGATTCCCTTTCTTGCAGGTCCCTCAAAGGGTCTAATCTATTTTTAAGACGAAAACCATAATCTTGAGAATGGCTAAACACGATTTTTTTGTTTGGTTGCATATTTAGATTTAGATCACTATGTTCTCGCTTACCACTGGCTCTTCGGAAATTGGTTCTGCACTTGCGCTGGTATTACCGTTGCACTTTGAAGTACTCGCAGCGCTGTTGGCCGGCAGACAGTTACTGACTTTATTTTGTTCACCATTAACATTGTCATGCGGCATTATTCCACTTAACATGTGAGGCTGATGCGATGGGGCAGAGGTAACCACTGATCTGGTTAATGTTGTAATCGTAGATGCTCTGGAATTTGTAGGAATGATGTTTCACGGGCGTCGCCTTCTTAGTAAGCGACCTCCATTTCATCCTCGGTCGGGTAGACCTGAGCGAGGGCATCTAAAATACACTGGCGAATGCCAGCATTGTCGGTTGAAAATATTGCATTAATTTGTTACAATATTAGCACCCCACAATTCGTAAGTGTTGTTGATAACTGTTACTGTAGCGCTTTAACTTTCAATTCGAACACAGGTATGAGACAAGGCGCTGTGCTGTGCGCGTAGGTCTGTACTTCAGATTTTGTCTGAGGCAAAAAGCTCTATCTTCAATTTCGTAGTTTTAAAATGATTTTTTTAAACAAACAATACCCAAAATATGACTACCACCATATTGTTGATCGTCTCTTATTGCACAAGTGAAGAAAATTTGAAGAAAAAATTGGAGCAGTTTTTAAGAAAATTATTTTTCTAAATTTCAATCACAAAATACGCAAAAACTACTCGTTTTTTCACATAATTGTACGTGACCTTTTTTAGAGCTGAGAGCGTGCAACAGACTTTGTCTAAGACAAAAATCTCTATCTCCAATTTTGAGGTTTTAACATTTTTTTCAGTTTTCAAAAAATTTGGAATGGCAACGAAAAAGAGACCTGCACTATTCTCTTCAACGTCCATTGCACTATGTAACCCCAACATTTAATTTAAAAAAATAGAAGTCATTTTAAAAAATTGTAGATGTCCGGGGCTTCATATAAAGGATTCTCCAACATTAATATTTCTGTTTTGAATTCCAGGGTCCGTGACTTCTGCTGGAACGATTGGTGACTATCAGTTTTGGAGAAAATCGGCTGAATGCTAGGGTTGTGAACAGACGGACGGACGGGCGGTCGGACGGGCGGTCGGACGGGCGGTCGGACGGGCGGTCGGACGGGCGGTCGGACGGGCGGTCGGACGGGCGGTCGGACGGGCGGTCGGACGGGCGGTCGGACGGGCGGTCGGACGGGCGGTCGGACGGGCGGTCGGACGGGCGGTCGGACGGGCGGTCGGACGGACGGGCGGTCGGACGGGCGGTCGGACGGGCGGTCGGACGGGCGGTCGGACGGGCGGTCGGACGGGCGGTCGGACGGGCGGTCGGACGGGCGGTCGGACGGGCGGTCGGACGGGCGGTCGGACGGGCGGTCGGACGGGCGGTCGGACGGGCGGTCGGACGGGCGGTCGGACGGGCGGTCGGACGGGCGGTCGGACGGGCGGTCGGACGGGCGGTCGGACGGGCGGTCGGACGGGCGGTCGGACGAGCGGTCGGACGGGCGGTCGGACGGGCGGTCGGACGGGCGGTCGGACGGGCGGTCGGACGGGCGGTCGGACGGGCGGTCGGACGGGCGGTCGGACGGGCGGTCGGACGGGCGGTCGGACGGGCGGTCGGACGGGCGGTCGGACGGGCGGTCGGACGGGCGGTCGGACGGGCGGCCCGACGGGCGGTCGGAGGGGCGGTCGGAGGGGCGGGCGGAAGGGCGGGCGGAGGGGCGGGCGGAGGGGCGGGCGGAGGGGCGGGCGGACTAATGGACGGGCGGGCGGACGGACGACCTTTTTGCCGTCAATCTATTTTTCGGTATAAAGACATGAATTCTTGCTAATCACAAAACGTGAATTCTGGCTATCCCACGTGTTAGAGAAATTTGTATATATATTGTGACGTACCTGGTTGTCGGTACTTTCCACTGCAAATTAAAGATTATAAAGGACGGGTGTCTTGCTCGTGAATGGGTCTCCTGAAGGAATCGATAATGCATTGGATAATCAAGGTAATCAGTTTGAATCAGCACAAATACAATTTATTCATGAACTAATGTAATATACACCTGATCAAATACACAAATGTTCTCTGCCCAGGTACGAAGGATCTATTTACCATCTGATTTTATCATATGTGGGGCCCCTGTGAATACCTCTTTGTAGTCGCTGCTCGTCTACGGCGACAGCGGCCGGTGGCCTTCACCGTAGCCCGGCGCCCCCCCCCCGGGCGGTTGATGTTGCAAGCACGTGCCTCGTCGGCCTGCGATGGCGGCGACGAGAGTTCCTCGGCTCCAGCCCTTGGTGTTTCCGCGTGCAGTTCACTCACGCACACACGGCATCTTGGTGATGTCCATATCGTTCCAGCGGAGTGCTCGAATTATGTTCCTGCACCGTTTCTTGATTACTATTCACTTTCCTATCGTAACTGCGGCGCACGTGGTCACTACTCGCACCGGCATTGGTTACACTACGCACAGTTTTATTGTTCCTTTCACTGTGCTTGATGGCATATACACGATCAATAGTTTCTACAAACCAATCTCTCCCAAGTTCCAGTTTATCGGCTTATGATCAACTTTACTATAATCTCGCACTGTTTCATTTCCTGCGCCGCGGCAATGTCTTACCCCGCTCGCAGCCAACCGACTTCCCTCCAACTGCCCAACTCTCTAACTGACCCTCGGCTCGTAACGGCCGAATTCTCGTTCCCACGATGTGCTCGCGGCGGCGGCGGCGGACAGTCCCCTCCCGTCTCCCGTCGTTCACTCCTGCCGCTTATGCCGCGCAGTTCAAAATTAGTTGCAGTGATTATGCTCAATGTTAAATACAATTTGCATATAGAAACGCTCCGCGTTTCAATATATATATTGTAACACTCCCGGTTACCTGGGGAACCGGATAGCGGCCCTGATGCTAGCTCAAGTCGGTGATGGAAGGAATTGTTACACAGTACGGTGGAAACACAAAATAAACACTTGTTCACTGGTAAAAATTCACATTTATTCCTGGGCAATATGATTAACATGCCCCAGGGAAGTTACACTCTTAAATTGAATAAAAAGGATAGTGGGAAAATTAGATGAAGAGAAAAAAATTGAAAAGTTAGTTTTAGGAGTTAAGCTTAAAAAACTAAGAAGAATTATAACTAACAATTACAATGGGTGAAATTGCTACTGGTCAGTGTGTCAGAGCGTGACACCGCATTACGAAAATTCTACACATTAGGCGGTAGCCCTAACGATACCGCTTGGAGAAGGGTCTTTGTGCAGCCGAGAATGGCCACGATGCGGTAGAGGGCGGCGGCTGGGCGTCCTTCAAAAAAAATGCAGCGGAGGTCAGTAACCCTCCGGGCTACAGCTGGCGGTCGGCTGTGACGTCACCAAAAAGCGGCGACGCGTGGCTCGTTGACAGCGCCCTTTGTAGTCTGGCTGATCTAGAAGTTCTGGAAGTGACTGGCAGTACTAGAAGTTCTGGTCGAAACTGGCAGTACTAGCTGAGCTGGCCGGATGATCTCAGGAACGGAGTTACCAACTATGCGTCTCTCTCTGACTTTTCTGATAATTATTGAACACAACTTCGGACAGTTTTAGAACTTGATCGGAGAAACATTCGCCTCTCTTTACGACGGAAACCCACCCCCAGAGAAAATTCTCTCTCCACTGCAGTCGGCTCACAGCTCAAAACTTGCAGTAAAATAACATAAGTCCCCACATAGGCATTATCGCCCGAATAATTCCCACCCCCACATAAAATTCTCTCTCAACTGCCCTCGGTCTAATATTCAAGCTCGAAAAATAACAAGTTTTCCAGAGACACAATAGTCTTTTCCCGACGCCTAATACTCTGGCCCCGTCTGATTGATGAAAAATTTATAAGTCCGGCAGAGGCGAACTTTGCCTCTGACCGACGACTGTCCCCCCCGTCTAATGATCTGGCCCCGTCTGATGCCCAAGCTCTTCTGATTTTTGTAAGTTGAAAATGTATAAGGTGAACTTTTACCCCCTCCCGTTTCTCTTATGTGCCCTAGCTCTTTATAATAGACGTGTAGCTATTGGCCAAAATTTGTGGCGCAGTGAACTATTTCCAGCCAATCGCCACGCGTGAAGCCACAGAACTTTCCGCTCCCCGCGTCAGCTGCAAGCGTCCAGAATTTTCCAATTCCTTCTAGAACATCGCCCCATGCTTGCGTAAAGGGAGGGCGCGTTTGCGTGAAAGAAATTTATGAGTTTGGGATTCCCCGAAACGAGCGGGCGATGTCGAAATTGCGTAGCCGGCTCAGTGAACACGTGTGCCCATTGAATCTGTCAATGCCAGCCCTCTAAACGACTTCGTTAATGGGCCGGGGGCGTAAGGGAGTGTCGCGATAACGGAGTCGCGCACGTGTGACCGTCTGCGTAATCTCTCGGCAGAAATCCTTGGTGGCCGAGTCTGTTTGTTTAAATTTTGATCCGGTGTATTTCGTTTATAAAATTATGATGAAATCGGTTTCGCCACATTAGCCTTCCCCTCCGAATAAAAAAAAATTGGAGTTTGAGAAATTAAATTTGGAAAAATGAGAATTTTTTTTTGTTTAAGTAAAAAATTAAAAAAAATGGCGATACCGGAAGTTAATGCTTTTACCCGTAGTTCTAATAAAATTCTTATTCACCATTGTAAGTTAAGGATAAAAATGTGATTTCTAATTAAATCTAATAAAGTACAAAAAAAATTGAAAAACTCAGTAAAATTAAAAAATTTAGGAAAAGAGAGAAACGTTTGGTAAAGCCAGGGTGGTTTTGGATTTTCTTTCTGCTTGCCCCAGAAACACAAGTTCTGCGGAGGAATCCACGAGAATCTCACATCTAATACGCCTAGTAAATGCACCGTCGAGTTAATTTCCGTTTCCTTCTTTATTCCCACTTTCACTAATCGATTTAAATTTTGCACAACTTCCATCTTTAGATTTTCCTCCCTTTTCCTAACATTTCCCCCATTAATAATGCCTGATTTCCCGAATTTGTCGCAGATTTGGCTGACTTCTTTGTCAAGTTTGGGTTCGATCCTAGTCAGTTCGTCGCTCATTTCCGACCTAATCTCGGTAGTATTTCCGATAACTGACTCGCGGTACGCTTCAATTTCGCTGTCACCTGCCTGGAGCTTTTGACTACTTTCTGCTTGAATATTCCCAGAATACGAATTTACATCAGTTCTCGAATTCTCTAATTCTTTGCTCAAATTTTCTACACTATTCTGAATTTTCACGAATTTATCATCGAGACGGTTCCGCACTGTTCCAAACCCACGATCAATTACTGCTTCTAATTTTTCTAATTTTTCGCCGTTGTCAGCAAAGCTACTGTCTAGCCGGTCAAATCTCTGCGAATGTTTCTCGTTAATCTCCGAAATTTGTTCTGAGAGGGTTTTCTTAACCTCTGAAATCTGTTCCTTATTTTCTGACATTTGTTTCGTGATTGTTTCCGTGAAGGTTTCATTAACTTCTGACATTTGTTTCATAAGGAATTCGTGATTTTCTGAAATTTGTTTCAAGAGGGATTCATGAAACTCTGAAATTTTTTCGTTTCTTTCTGAAATTTTTCTGTTAACCTCCGAAATTTGTTTCATGAGTTTGTCGTTACTTTCAGATTGTTTTTTGTTATTCTCCGAAATTTCTAACTTTTGTCCCGTTAGGATTTCCTTAAACTCTGACATTTGTTTTATAAGAATCTGGATGAAATCGGGAGTGGTCTCGGGCGGTGATTGTTCCCCTGAACTCCCCTCTTCTGCCACATCGATACCCGATTCGTCCAGCATTTTGGAAGTTTTGAATGAATTGCGCACACGATTACAACACACCAGGCACAACACAATAGCACTCACAAACAAAATACAATAATAAAGCAAATCGTTACCAGTCCACAAATTGTTTCTCTCGTAACAATGTCCTTCCATCCATTTGTAACAAGAATTTAGTCAAATTTAAAATTTGGGCGTGAAAAACCTCAATTATTCGGCCGTCGAGCCCCACGGTGGGAAACGCCAATTGTAACACTCACCGCGGTAATTAGTTCATCGAGCCCCACGTTGGATAAGCCAATTGTAACACTCCCGGTTACCTGGGGAACCGGATAGCGGCCCTGATGCTAGCTCAAGTCGGTGATGGAAGGAATTGTTACACAGTACGGTGGAAACACAAAATAAACACTTGTTCACTGGTAAAAATTCACATTTATTCCTGGGCAATATGATTAACATGCCCCAGGGAAGTTACACTCTTAAATTGAATAAAAAGGATAGTGGGAAAATTAGATGAAGAGAAAAAAAATTGAAAAGTTAGTTTTAGGAGTTAAGCTTAAAAAACTAAGAAGAATTATAACTAACAATTACAATGGGTGAAATTGCTACTGGTCAGTGTGTCAGAGCGTGACACCGCATTACGAAAATTCTACACATTAGGCGGTAGCCCTAACGATACCGCTTGGAGAAGGGTCTTTGTGCAGCCGAGAATGGCCACGATGCGGTAGAGGGCGGCGGCTGGGCGTCCTTCAAAAAAAATGCAGCGGAGGTCAGTAACCCTCCGGGCTACAGCTGGCGGTCGGTTGTGACGTCACCAAAAAGCGGCGACGCGTGGCTCGTTGACAGCGCCCTTTGTAGTCTGGCTGATCTAGAAGTTCTGGAAGTGACTGGCAGTACTAGAAGTTCTGGTCGAAACTGGCAGTACTAGCTGAGCTGGCCGGATGATCTCAGGAACGGAGTTACCAACTATGCGTCTCTCTCTGACTTTTTTGATAATTATTGAACACAACTTCGGACAGTTTTAGAACTTGATCGGAGAAACATTCGCCTCTCTTTACGACGGAAACCCACCCCCAGAGAAAATTCTCTCTCCACTGCAGTCGGCTCACAGCTCAAAACTCGCAGTAAAATAACATGAGTCCCCACATAGGCATTATCGCCCGAATAATTCCCACCCCCACATAAAATTCTCTCTCAACTGCCCTCGGTCTAATATTCAAGCTCGAAAAATAACAAGTTTTCCAGAGACACAATAGTCTTTTCCCGACGCCTAATACTCTGGCCCCGTCTGATTGATGAAAAATTTATAAGTCCGGCAGAGGCGAACTTTGCCTCTGACCGACGACTGTCCCCCCCGTCTAATGATCTGGCCCCGTCTGATGCCCAAGCTCTTCTGATTTTTGTAAGTTGAAAATGTATAAGGTGAACTTTTACCCCCTCCCGTTTCTCTTATGTGCCCTAGCTCTTTATAATAGACGTGTAGCTATTGGCCAAAATTTGTGGCGCAGTGAACTATTTCCAGCCAATCGCCACGCGTGAAGCCACAGAACTTTCCGCTCCCCGCGTCAGCTGCAAGCGTCCAGAATTTTCCAATTCCTTCTAGAACATCGCCCCATGCTTGCGTAAAGGGGGGGCGCGTTTGCGTGAAAGAAATTTATGAGTTTGGGATTCCCCGAAACGAGCGGGCGATGTCGAAATTGCGTAGCCGGCTCAGTGAACACGTGTGCCCATTGAATCTGTCAATGCCAGCCCTCTAAACGACTTCGTTAATGGGCCGGGGGCGTAAGGGAGTGTCGCGATAACGGAGTCGCGCACGTGTGACCGTCTGCGTAATCTCTCGGCAGAAATCCTGGGTGGCCGAGTCTGTTTGTTTAAATTTTGATCCGGTGTATTTCGTTTATAAAATTATGATGAAATCGGTTTCGCCACAATATATATATATATATATATATATATATATATATATATATATATATATATATATATATATATATAGCAACTGGATGTTTTCACTTTTTCCTTAATATAGCCCGGTAATAACAAGTTTTTGTTGAAAATTCCGGCGCATTACAATACTTTCTCTTCTTACGTTAGTAAGTGCGATAAAGTAAAAATTGAGAAAAAAATTCAGCATGTCGAGAAATATTATCACGTTTCAAGTGAAAATCAATGTTTGAAGATTGTAAGAGGGATAGTAGCTAGTCCTTCTCTTGAACAGCTGTCCAAAATGACGTGCCAAGGGCGCGCGCGAGAGTACAAAGAGAGAAAGTAAAATTAACTAGTAGTGCTACAACAGCACATACTTCCTCGCGTTATGGGAAACAGCTACGTAATAGTGAAGGATTGCATTTTGTGCGCTGCTAAACCCTCAGCTGCAATTAATTGATAACGTCCAATTCACACAAAGCGCCTGTGATGCATATTTGCAATCCTTTCGATAGTCAGGAGCAGCAATCATTTCTTACTTTATCAAATGAATCAAACGGGAATACATTTGATTGATACAGTATACACAGCAAATTATACAGAAAAGAGCAACACATTGTTGCGAGCGCAGCGTTGTCAAAACTATGTTTACTTACTAATAGTATTAACTCAGTAATTAGAACACATGCAAATGGCATCAAAATAATTACGAAAATTCCTCATAAGATAACAGTTCCGATAGCGTTTCATCGTTTTACTTTTATTCAATACGCAGTAAAGTTTTTAGGGATCAAATGATATTAAATGTTATATAACATACCTCCAGCCATTCTGAGGAATGATTTATATCTGGTGGTGCTACACAATGGCACAGATTTTCCCGTATTCATTTTCTATTTTTCTTGGTCTCGGGCTTGCCACATTCTCTTGCCAGCTTTCATCTACCGCCACCTAAAGTACAGTTTTAAACACTTTTTTGATTGTTCGCTTTCCTAATTGTACAATCATATTATTACTTTAAAAATATTAAAGAAGAGCAAAATATCGTCATATGTGAAACCTTTCATTGAAAAGTTTGGAGACGTTTTGAAAAACACTGTGTTTAAGCCATACTGTTAATGCGAAATTTGAACCTTCTTTCACAGAGAACTATTCATATAGCCATTTCAAGTACTTCAAGTCACCAATTCAATAACCATTACAAATTGCAGGAAATCTGCTCAATAAGGGCATGAGTGATATTTAAAAAATACATTTGTGTAATTTAAAAACAACAACAAAAGCAAAATGAACTTTTTGTCATAATAAACAATACAATTATCACTCCTGCCGCTTATGCCGCGCAGTTCAAAATTAGTTGCAGTGATTATGCTCAATGTTAAATACAATTTGCATATAGAAACGCTCCGCGTTTCAATATATATATTGTAACACTCCCGGTTACCTGGGGAACCGGATAGCGGCCCTGATGCTAGCTCAAGTCGGTGATGGAAGGAATTGTTACACAGTACGGTGGAAACACAAAATAAACACTTGTTCACTCCCTACCAAAAGTTAAAAAAAAAATTGGAATCGTTTTACAGAAATTCTTGACACAGGAGGAACCTCCATCTTCAATTTTATAGCTGTAGGAAGACGCCGAAAACATTTAAAATTTTTGATTTTTTCAAAAATGTAGTTTCTAGTGAAACTCGGACCTATGCCACCTTATAAGTGTATTTTACTCATTTGTACAAGATATTTAAACAAAACAAAAATTGGCGTGGTTTTTGAGAAAATTTTGAAAATGTCTGGAGGGCTTCATGTAAAGTACCCTCAAATTTTAAAGAATGTTTTTCAAAGTCTCAAACTTCCACTCTACTAAGGACAGGCGTTTCCTCAATTTGAAAAAACCCTATGCATGGTTTTGCCGCCACTGGTGTTCACTCACGCACAGACGGACGGACAGACGGCCTTTTTGATAAAAACAACTTTTTCGGTATCTAGGGACCCCGAAACATGTATTTTCGTTGAAATCTCGAAGACGATTTTCCGTAGAATTACATAGCTTTCCCTATACTAAGTATATTACTGCATATGTACATACGTATACATGAAAGTAAAAATTGAAGAAAAAACAAACTTAGAATGACTAGAAATATTATCTCGTCCCAGTTAGAATTACTTTTGGAGATAGTCTCTCTTTTATTGACCAGCCTTCCGATATGGCGTGCCAAATGCGAGATCGTTAATAGAAGGAGTTGCAGTAAAATTAACTAGTGGTGCTACAAATGGCACAGACTTTTCCGTATTAGTTTTGTATTCCCTTTGTTTAGGAAAGCTATTCGGACTTGCTACATACTTTTGCCGGCAGACATCTATCGCCGTCCAAAATACATTTTTTGTACATTTTCTTAGTTTTTCGGTATCCTAATAGTAGAACGGAAGTATTATTTTAAGGAATTTAACTTAAAAAACAGTAATCGTAATTGCAATTTTTTTGAAAAATTTGCAGCCGTTTTTATAAAACTGGTGTTTAAGCGCTACAGTAAATTCGAAATTTGAAGCTCTATTTCACAGAAAGTTTTTGAGTTTTCTAAAAGTATTATTCAAAGTCACTTGAAGCTCGTTAATTCAGAAATACAAGTTTTTACAAATTTTTGAAAATGTGGAAAATAAATGCGTGAGAGATTTTTAAAAGAAAATATTTTATAGCATTTGAAAAAACAGAAATTCCCAAAATGAACTTGATGAACAAAATGAAAGAAAAAATATGGAACTATTTTTGAGAATTGTGTTTGAGCATTTCTGAAAATGCGGAGTTTTGAGCTAGTTTTCAGCGAAAACGGTTGCGTTTTCGAGAAATATTATTTGTCATTATTTAAAGCATATGTACACATAAATATAATAATGTGAACATATTGCGCTTATATAAATATTAATGACGTGAGAAACACGTCAAACAAATTTTTTGTAATTTTTGAAAAAGCGATAGATCAATATGGCGCTTATGTCATCTTACGGAGTACATTTAGCACTAACCCTACTAATTTTTTAAAAGAGTTGGAGCTGTTTTTGACAAGATATTGTTTTTGTAGTTTTTTAAAATAGCACATATTGCTTGCAATATTGCGCAAAAGCTACAAAAATTTTCAAAATAATGAAAATGACCTTAATGAAAGAAATCACTTAGGAGAAAAAATTGTATTAGTAGGAAAAATCTCTATTTTCAATTTTGTAGCTGTAAGAAGACGTGCGAAAAGTTTTGAAATTTTCGAAAATTCAGAGTTATGCCACTTTTAGAGTGAATTTTACTCTAATCTTACAATAAATTTGAAGACAAAATTCAACGCCATTTTTGAGAAAACTGTGAATATGTCAGAGGAGCTTAATGCAAAATACTTTTAAATTTTAAAGAATGTTTTTCAAAATCTCAAAGGTTTTATTTAAGCCGGATCGACACGGGTTTCTTCAATTCGGAAAAATTCCTATGTGTAATTTAAGCGCTAGTAATATTCACAGACGGACAGACAGGACGTTTTGAAAAAAACTAGTTTTTCGGAATGAGGGGACCCGAAAACGTGTATTTCATCTGATATCTCGAAATCGAGTTCCCGCTGCATAACATAACATTGCCTATACTACGTATAATATTCCGTGTATACGTACGTACGTACGCCGGAAAGTAAAATTAGAGGAAAAGAACTTATCACGAGGAGAAATATTGTCTGGGCGAGTGAGAATCAAGGTTGGAGGCAGTGCGCCGTCTCGTCCCTCTCCGGGAGCGGCCTTCGGAAGCGGGCGCCGAGGGCGCGTGCGTGAGGGCCGGGCATGCGTGCGGGAGGCGGCGGGCGCCGCGAGGCGGCGGCCAGCGGCAGTGCGCGCTGCGCTGGCTCGCCGTCAGGTCGCGCCCTCCCTCCCCCCCCCCCCCCCCCCCCACCGCACGCGCCGTCACCGCCACCGCCGCCGCCGCCGCCGCCGGGGAGGCGGGCCAACCAGCGCCAAGGTAAGAAGGCGTGACGTTCCTCCGGCGTCGTGTCCAGGCCGCGAGCATCGTGCAACATATTCAACAAGTGAAGTTCTGTATGAGTGACAGTTGCAAAGTTGTCACCACAGACTTAGTGCACACCTCTGAGCTCTATTAATCCAGTTTACTTTCGTTGTGTTTGTAATGGAACTCCGAAATATCGAGACAGTAACCTAACAAGCTAAAGTGTTTAAGGGAGTTCAGTAATATAATATTTATTAAATTGATACCTACTAGCAGTTATGTTTTTGAAATTAAGAAAGCCCTTTTCTTTATTTCTCTATTGAAGTAACTTTTATTACTTCTCTCTGTAAGTAACTTTTTCGTCGAAAGTTTTCAGCAGTCTTTGCACAATAGAAGTGTGTCAGGTTTAAAATTTAATTTTTTAGAGAAAGAAAGAACCAGCAGTGTCACTGTCCTAATATGAACTTGTTTCTTAAAGAAAGTTCTTCATCCACTGAAAGTTAATTTCGAGATTAATTAATTCTTTCTCAAAATTGATTTTCTTTTTGTGTGCTTCGAAGATGTCAACAAATTACTACTTCCACTTTCGAACCATCTAATTCATTATTATCCCAAAAGTTCTAGGAAAATAGTTTTGTAAGAACGATATTATTTATATATTTTCTTAGTTTAACCGTGTGAGATACATTATTTTAATGATACATATTCTAAAGGGACTTCTATACCGGAGAAAGTAGAATTATTCTTTCGAAATTGTTTCAGGGTCGATCTGTTGTGTTCAGTGATGCTTTTAGTGAAGGTAAATTCGAAATATTTGGAGAATTGTTTTTAATAGAATACCACATATCCTGTTCTGTCCTGTCCCTTACCTTGAGGCGCCTTGTCCAACCAGCGTTAGCCCAGTGTCTCGGCCATGGGATAAGGGGTTCGGGTGGTTAGCACGAAGGAATCCCTTCACTGTATTTACTGGTATTCTTAACCTAGGGGTGGGGTTGCTCATTGTCACACTGCAGTAGATACTGGGACTTTTGTAAACAAAGCGCACTGTTATATTTTGTGCTCCTGCCAGGAATAGAACCCGGGGTTACACAGTAGAAAACGAGCACGCTAACCAAAGAGCCACCGAGGACAGTAGTATAATACATAGAATTATTATTCACTAAGATTAAAAATACTATATAATAATATTAGTACATTGTTGCACAATAAGAAGAATTCCAATTTCTGCGACTTTTCTTGAAAATATTTTCTTTCTCAAGATACTAATTAATATTTAATATGATAAAATTACGAAAATTTAGCGCGTAGTCTTTGCAGACTATTATTACAAAAGACGTATACAGACTATTACTTTCTCGTATACGTACGGGGAAATATACGTAGTACAGGGAATGTTATGTAATGCTGCGAAAAATCGATTTAGAGATTTCCACGGAAATACACGTTGTGGAGTCCCCTGATACCGAAAAAGTAGGTTTGTTTTTTTTCAATACGACCGTCTGTCTGTCCGTCCCTGTCCGTCTGTCTGTATGCTGTATGTGAGTACTACTAGCGCCTAAACCATGCGTAGGATTTCTTCCAAATTGAAAAAAACCCATGTTCATTTGCCTCGAGTCGAAACTTTAAGATTTTGAAAAAAATCTTTAAAATTTGGGAGTACATTACATGAAGGCTTTGGAACATTTCAAAATTTCCTGAAAAACAACTCCAAATTTTTTCTGAAATTTCTTGCAAGAATAGACTAAAATGCATTTGTAAAGATGGCATAAGTCCTATTTTGAGATTACACTATGAATTTTTGAAAGTTTCAAAATTTCAAACTATTTGGGAGTCTTTTTACAACTACAAAATTGACGATAGAGATTTTTCTTTCAAATAAAATTTATTCTCCATTGTGAGTTCTTTCACGAAGGTCAAGTACATTTTTTGAACATTTCAGTAGTTTTCGCGCTGTATTGCGGGCAATATGTCAAATTTTAAAAAATTACACAAACAAGGTTTTCTTAAAAACGGCTACAAACTTTTTCTCTAAATGTTTGGTAATAATAGTGCTAAAAGTACTCTAAATGATGACATAAACGCCGTATTGCTCTATTCTTTTGTTGTTGTTTTTAAAAAATTACAAAGATGTAATTTTTTTGACTTTCTCTCACGTTGTTAATATTTATATTAGCGGCAATTTGTTCACATTATTGAATTTATGAGTGCATGTGCTTAAAATATTTTAAATTTGTCGGAAACTCAACCGTTTTGGGTGCAAACTACCTCAAATTTCCGCATTTTGAGAAGCACTCAAACTTCATTTTCTCAAAAACGGATTCAATTTTTCTTTAAAATTTTGGAACGGTTAGTGCTAATTGCACTTTTTATTCACAAAGTTCATTGCAGGATATTTTTTTTATTTTTTTAAAATTACAGTAATGTAATTACAGTAATGAAATTTTTATGAAAAATCTTTCATGCCGTTAATATGCTCCTTTCCAGAATTTGTAAAAACTATTGTATTTGTGAGTTAAAGTGCTTCAAATGAAGTTTGTCGAAAACTGAAAAAAATTCCGTGAAAAGTGCTTTAAATGTCTATTTTACTATAGCCCTTACGAGCCATTTTCTCAAAAAACGGCTCAAATATTTCAAAGAAAATTGCTATTTAGGAGGAGGTTTTACTGTTGTTTAATATTCTTAAAACAATATATCTGTTCTAGTATTAGGAAACGGAAAAATTAAGAATTAAAAAAATATACTTTGGGCGACGACAGATGGTAGTAGGCAAGAGATTGTGCCAAGTTCGAATAGATAATCGAGACCAAAGGAAATAGAAAACTAATTAGGGAATGTGTGTGGCATTCTGTAGCTCCATTAGTTTTATTAGTAATTAAATCAGTTGTGTTACAATACAAACCAACGAAGGCAAATACGCAAGAGTCAAAGAATCAAGCAAACATGGTTCTGAAATGGAAATCTTTCAAATGTAATTGATTAAAAGGAACCTTTGGTATCATTCCACTTTCAGGCGTAGTCTATTATCTTGATTCAAGTAAAAAGTAAATAGAACATTTACTCTACGTAGTACGTGGCAATTCTGAAATGATTTGCCACGTATAGATCATTGAAAGTGAAAATTCGTATTATTTCATATTTATTCAATATTTAAATAGAAACAAGTTATTTAATATTTAATTTTCTTCTTTAAATGGTAGTTTACTTCGAAGTTCAGCGTTTATTGTAAGAAAAAGTTGGTTTCCATAATTTATAACCGTTTTTAAATAAAAATTCCAGTTGAAGTTTCACTCCAACAAATGAATTGGAGCCATCATTCTCACGAGGATTATCTCCAGAATTACGAAATCCGTATTTCAGAATGGACATCGGGAAGTGAAATCTGCAGGGGGCGAGGTCTTTAAACAGAACCCTGTGGTGGCGCGCAACAGATAAATTACTCTGCCGAAAAAAATGTTGAGGTCTGGAGGCGAATTGTCTCAGTTTTTCCCCCGTTTCACCAGCAGATTTCCGGGCTAGTGCTATCGCTGCTACCTCTACCGCCATCCCCATAGTCGATTCACATTTCTGCCTTACAGCTCACATCTTTCTTAGTCCGCGATGGAAAATTTGTGTTGTAGACATTTTTCATCAGTTGCAATTTCCTCTTTACTTAAACCTACTCTTTACTTATACTTTCGCCAGTACATCCTGAATACGTTACTTAGTAGAATTATGAATTATTGATTGAAATTATACATTATTGAATAAGTGGTTTAAAACGAGTTACAATCGAGACATGCTATGAGAATGCAGATTGTTTAACTTAGCATTGTTTAGTCAATGTTCATCTGTAGACACTGGCTTATTACATTAATAAAACCAATACATGGTACAGCAAGAAAAAAATGGCTTCAGCAGTCTGAGAACTGTCCGTAATTGAAGGTACTAACCGTGAAGTCATGGAGCCAGAGAATGGTGGTGGAGTCATTGCAGGTGTCGTTG